>JAVDOI010000390.1:2500-59215 GCA_032191485.1 Leptoclinus maculatus
CGATGCTGAGGGATGCTTGGGGGGTGATGGAGAGGTGATGGAGCAGGCTGATGGCTTGTGATGAGGCGTGATGGAGGGGCTGATGGAGGGTGATGATGGGATTGATGGAGGGTGATTGCGGGTTGCATGGAGGGGTGATGAGATGTCTGTTATCATTCTGGTTAGCATTCTGTGAGCGCGTTCATTGAGGCATGCTTGGAGATGGGTGTGATGGAGTGGCTGTTGAGGGATGATGGAGGGTGATGGAGGGATGAGGGAGCTCTGATGGAGGCGGATCGATGCGATCATGGCGGTGATCAGGCTTGCATCGAGGGCGTGCATGCAGCGATGTTGTGATCGATGGAGGCAGTCGTTAGCGAGGCTGTTGATCGATGTCGGACGATCTGATGGAGGGGTGATGGAGGGATCGATGCTGGGAGGATGCTTGAGCATGCTTCATCATGCGTGTTCATGCTGGGGGATGATGGCAGGCGGATGAGGAGGGGTGATGGAGGGGTGATGCTGGGAGTGATGGCGGTGGATGGAGGGGTGATGGAGGGTGATGGAGCGGTTGATGGACGGGTGGAGGAGATGGAGGGGGTGATGGAGGGATGTTGGCATCAGTGCTGTGGATCGATGTCTTTCATTCATCATTCTTTCATCATTCTTTTTCATGTCGTGTGAGCAGGCTTTGCATGCATTCGATTAGGTCATTCTGATCGATCGTGCTTGGGATGCATCAGGTGGCGGTGATCGGAGCGGCTGATCGAGTCGTTGATTGGAGAGGTGATGGCAGGGATGATGGAGGATGATGGCTGTCTGTGAGGCAGGCAGGGCTTGATGGAGGGGTGATGAGGCTGTTCTGGTGCTCAGATAAGGCTTCTCAGCGACTCATAAACTATCCATGTTATACCTCCGATTGTGTCTCTTAAGGTACCTGACCACTCCGATACTCTCAGTTGTTAATCCAGTGACGTCTGGGTCTGTCTCTCTTTCTCCATCAGTCACATAATGTCGTTGTGGAAAATATGGAATGATAAATCAAGAGAAACGTGCTCTTATGAATGTCCGGCAGCGGTTTACATCTGTCTTCTCTGATTCACTGTAATCAATCAGAAAGCTTCATTCATGAAAACATGCAGACGATATGAAAACACGTCCTGTGACGTGAGGAGACCGTCGTCTGTCAGCTTCTGGTTAAAAAACAATCTGTAAATATGTAATATAACACAAATATGTAGCCTCAATCTTTAATAAAAAGACTCGTAGTTCCTTGAAACAGCTGGTCGATTTAGTTTTTATCAAACACAGTTCATGTTTTCTACTGATGAAGTGATTCCACATTGTTTATGAGATTATATATTAATGTCTGGAACCAGAGGTGTCGGGTGTAGCTCCTCCCACTTTTAAACACTACAGCTTGACTATTTCAACTTATTTATTTATTACTTTAGGAATTGTTTTACTCACTATTTCAACAGTTTACCCACTTAGTCAATATATTAGTAAATATATTGCTTCAAGTTTTAAAAAGGTTCAGTAATCCCAAAAACAACAGCTCACTGTAGTTTGTATCAAACAAACGGGAGGAAATCGTGCATTTGTTGGGGACTATTTTGGTTTTGTTGCAGCAGGACGGTGTGTGTGTGTGTGTGTGTGTGTGTGTGTGTGTTTATGGGGATGAAGGAACAGCAGCGAGGCTCATTGAGGTGTTTTTAATGGTTTATGGCTCAGAGGAAGAAGAGATATCAGGTTGTGATACTTGTTAGTAGATACGTTCAGGCTAACCAGGTTTTAATTGGTTTTAATTGGTTTTAATTGGTTTTAATTGGTTTTAATTGGTTTTAATGGTTTTAAATGGTTTTAATGTTTTAATTGGTTTTAATTGGTTTTTAATTGGTTTTAATTGGTCTAGTTCATTTTATTTGAGATACAAAGTATTCCTACGTCTTCTTGAGGTCTTGAACATTCTATTTTTAGACACCAGAATGTGATTTGATTGGTTGTATTGTAAGTTTAGGAACATTTGCTGTTTTCTTTGCGACACCTTGTTCTAAAGACTGCACCTAAAACTGTAGTGAACCCGACATAACCTCGTCCCTCTGCAGGAGATGTGGTGGATATCTACCAGAGGAGTTCCTGGCGTTGAGGAGCGCCTCCACTCCGCCGAGCAGGAGAACCTGCGGCGCTCCAAAGAGCTGAATTGGTCCTGGAGGAGATCAAGAGGGCCATCGCTGAGAAACAGGCGCTCAGAGACATCAACCGCACCTGGAGCAGCCTCTCCGGTCAGTGAACAGCAGATTATTGGGTTTAACCTGGTAGAATCTCGTGTAATCCTGGTTCACTGTGGGATCATCTGGTTTCAATGTAGTCTAAACTGGTCTGAACTCATTTAGTTTGTCTTAAATACGACTCTAAAGATTTACTATAGACACTTAAAGTTACCTGTTGCATGAAGCTTCCCTATCAGTGACTAATGTATGACTAAGATAGCCTGTTGCGCAATTGCATTATGGGTGAAGTAAGACTCCTCACAGAAGATAAAAAATGAGGACACCAAACCAAGTATGGGAGGAAATAACAGAAAAGGTAAACAGCATAAATACAACCGTCATTATAGATGTTCAGAGACAAAGGAAGAATATGGTACAAGAAAACAAACATGCAGTGGATAAAGGGTTGAAATAGTGAGCTAAAAGTTAGATCTTATCTAGTCTAAATTGGTCTTGCCGGGTCTAATGGCCCTGCCTAACCTGTTCTAACCCGGTCTGAAACAGTCTCAAATGGTTCCACCTGCTTTCACCTGGTCTAATCTAGTCTAATCTAGTCTAATCTGTCTAATCTAGTCTAATCTAGTCTAATCTGGTCTAATCTAGTCTAATCTAGTCTAAATTAGTCTCACCTGGTTTTACGATCCTGCCTAACCTGGACTCATCTGGTCTAATGTGGTCTAACCTGGTTTTATCTGGTCCAGATAGTCTCACATGGTCTGACGGCCCTGTCTGACCTCGTCTAAGATGGTCTTATTTCCCCTGTTTTCAGAGGAGACGAGGCTGAAGCTGTGGAATGTGAGCAGCAGTAAAACGTCCTGCAGCTTCCTTCCATCTTCCATCATCTTCCTCACACTGCTGAACAGAGAGGACAGCCTGCAGCCGGCCGTGCACCTGGGACAGGGACGCACCGGAGGTGAAAACTCTTTCAATGACAAAAGATTAGATTAATTAACATCATGAACTTATTTATTTAATGTATTAAAAGCAAACACACACACACACACCGCTCCACTCCTGGCCTGGGGCTCCTAACACAATCAGCAACCCAGGCACAGTGCACCTTCCCTGGGGAACCAGCTCACTGAGCCCCCTGATACACTCCACATCCCCTGGAGAGTTAAACAAACAGCTACACCAGCCAGACTGGACCAAGGTCACTGTGTGTGTGTGTGTGTGTGTGTGTGTGTGTGTGTGTGTGTGTGTGTGTGTGTGTGTGTGTCAAGTCTAATTTATTTATGAAACATTTTTTTCTGCTTAGTAAACCATTTCCTGACAGGCTTTACACAGAGGGCATAATACAGATAAAACCAGAGAGAACAAACACAAAGGAATATAAGATGTGTGTGTGTGTGTGTGTGTGTGTGTGTGTGTGTGTGTGTGTGTGTGCGCGCATTGGAGTGTGTGTGTACAGTCAAATGTATTTATGATGCACTTTGAGTAAAACACGTCAGTCGGACAGGAAGTGCTTTATGGAGCTGCAAAGGACAGAGATAATAAAAAAAAACAAGAGAGGAAACACAGAAGAAGAAATTCATATATATATGTGTGTGTGCGTGTGTGTGTGTGTGTGTGTGTGTGTGTGTGTGTGTGTGTGTGTGTGCGTGTGTGTGTGTGTGTGTGTGTGTGTGTGTGCGTGTGTGTGTGTGTGTGTGTGTGTGTGTGCGTGCGTGTGCGTGCGCGTGTGTGCGTGTGTGTGTGTGTGTGTGTGTGCGTGCGTGTGCGGGCGTGTGTGTGTGTGTGTGTGCGTGCGTGTGCGGGCGTGTGTGTGTGTGTGTGTGTGTGTGTGTGTGTGTGTGTGTGTTTACTAAATCTGAATTGCCAAATAAAAAATAAAAAGACAACAACATCACCTACAAACAGATGAAGAGGTGTTTTATTGTGAAATCTCTACAGGAAGGAAGTGATGCATCATGTGAGTAAATAATAATAATCATTCATATTTTCACAGCCTGTAGTTCTATACCAGCTTTTGTATGCATGAGAAAAATATATTTAATTATTAATACAATAACAAGCAAGCGGCTTTATAACAATAAAACCCTTCACTGAACGGATTACTTTTGTATACTCTTGGTATTCATGTACTGTACTGCAAACAGTGTTTCTACAGTGTGGTATTAGTACTTTTATCGTTACAGAGTATTTTTACTGCGTGATACTAGTACTTATACTCCTTCCTCCTCTTCTTCTTCTTCTTCTTCTTCTTCTTCTTCTTCTTCTTCTTCTTCTTCTTCTTCTTCTTCTTCTTCTCCTCCATCTGAACCACCACCCTGTGGTGTTTAGAGGAGAACTCCTCCTGTAATCTGACATATTTCTGTGTGTGTGTGTGTGTGTGTGTGTGTGTGTGTGTGTGTGTGTGTGTGTGTGTGTAGTCTCCATAGTGATGGGGGTTCCCAGTGTGAAGAGGGAGGTCCACTCGTACCTGACCGACACACTCAACTCTCTGATGTCAGAGCTCAGTCCCGCCGAGAAAGAGGACTGCGTCATCGTCGTCTTCATTGCAGAGGTCAGTGAGTCTGTGTGTGTGTGTGTGTGTGTGTGTGTGTGTGTGGATAATTGGTCATCAGTGTGAGCGTGTGTGTTGATGCATGCTTTCTAAAGGTCAGTGGTTTAGCTAATGAACCCCAACACACACACACAGAGTGATAATGTCAGTGTTTAGCGTCTGTGCTAATGCTAACCGTAAACCGCTGCAGGGAAGTAAAACAATGATTGTGTGTGTGTGTGTGTGTGTGTGTGTGTGTGTGTGTGTGTGTGTGTGTGTGCGCATTGGATCATTTAAGCTGTGAAATCACATCAGTGTGACGAGTTTTCATGCTCTCATTTATATCAGTGTGTGTGTGTGTGTGTGTGTGTGTGTGTGTGTGTGTGTGTGTGTGTGTGTGTGTGTGTGTGTGTGTGTGTGTGTGTTTGCAGTAACAGAGATGAAGGTCACACACTTTGAGCCGTTCTTATATTCAGCGCTGCAGCTTCTCATCCGTCGTTAGTTTAACCTCTGAACCTTTATTTGTTAAATGTCTCACTGTTCTTTGTTGTCCTTCTCCTCTGGTTCTATAGAAGTCTATGAGAAAATGACTCTACTTCTCTCTTGATTTATTACCTCAGTAAACATTGTAAACATGAGTTTATGGTCTCAATCTCTAGTTTCAAGTCTTCTTCAATACAGCATGATGTTCATTTAGTACATTATGGTCCATTTAGAGTCAAACAGACCATAAAGCAGGGGATGCTTTAGGGGCGGGGCTACACGGTGATTGACAGGTCTCTACCAGAGACGTATACGGCGTCTCTACGTCACTCCTCCTCAGTCCAGATATGGTCACTTCCTGTTCACTGGTTGTAAAAACAACAACAACCCGGTGATGGCAAAATCGGCGAACTCAAGTCTTGAAAACGTCCACAAACCAATGAGCGACGTCACGATGACTACGTCCACTTATTGTCAGAGACATAACAGATGTTCAGCTCTGATCTCAGACCTGTTCATGTGTTGTGGCTCTGCGGGGGGGCTCGGTGGATTTGTTCTCCCCCGTTGAGTTTCATCACATGTTCCTTCTTCTTCTCCTCATTGCAACACGCTTCACTCATGTAGAATTCATGGTGAACACGTCTCTCCACTTTCAGCGCTCTGAGTGCTCTCGTCGCTCGTTGTTCGTCTGCAGGAACAAAACCCGCCGAACCTGAACGTCCGACACGAGAGGAGTTCAGTCTGAAGACATCAGGAAATAAGAATAAAGGGAGGGAATTGAAAACTGTGTCTGATCAAAGATTTAAAATATGATATGCAGCCTGGAGGAACAAGAAGAAAGAGAAAGAACGATATCAACATGACAAATGGAGACAGAAGGAGGAAGGAAAAGGAAAAGTGAACAAATGTCCCGTGAAGTCTCCACAACTCAGGATTATAAATGTCTCTGCTGCTCGTTACCAAACGCTCACTAACGTCCTAAATGATCTGCACACTCAACCCAACATCTCAACTCTGCTGTGATACACGGAATACTACTCAGTAAACAGTGGTAGAAATACACGCAGAATACCGTTACAATAATAATGTGTACTTTGCTTAGTCTGCACTTTTCCCAGTGTATTAAAATGTTGGAAACAGACGTTTTCAATATGTTTGTTTTAATGCGTTTAAGAATAATATTGATGGATAAAATTGTTTGGAATTGACTGACAGATGATTTTATTATTCCCAGCAATGACACAACTGTTTATTTCTACTTTTAAGGTATTTTACTTCTAGTAAAAGTACTTATACCACAGTGTAGAAATACTCAAAATCATTCTGAAGTAAAAGAACAAACGTATTCGCATCAAAATATACTTATGTATGCAGAATATTACATATTATATCATTGTATTATAATTATTGATGCATTAATGGGTTCATAACTTTAATAAGCTCATTTTAATGACTTTCTATACGGCTGGTAGTTTAATCTATAATAATAATTATTATTATCTATTAGTTGATAATATTGTTTTAATACTCTGAATTACTTAAGTTATCAGATAAATGTCGTCCAGTAAAAAGTTAAATATTTGATAATAATGTAGTAAAGTAGAAGTATAAAGTAGATAAATGGAAGTACTCAAGTAGAATGCAAGTGCAGTACTTGAGTATATGTACTTAGTTACTTCCCACCACTGATTTCCTCCTTTATTAATCATTTAAAGAGAGAGAGAGAGAGAGAGAGAGAGAGAGAGAGAGAGAGAGAGAGAGAGAGAGAGAGAGAGAGAGAGAGAGAGAGAGAGAGAGAGAGAGAGAGAGAGAGAGAGAGAGAGAGAGAGAGAGAGAGAGAGAGAGAGAGAGAGAGAGAGAGAGAGAGAGAGAGAGAGAGAGAGAGAGAGAGAGAGAGAGAGAGAGAGAGAGAGAGAGAGAGAGAGAGACGAGAGAGAGAAGAGAGCTCTCAGTCACCAGGGACCAGTCTGCTCCTCGTTAACACCGAGCTCTGTGGTAAGCTCCACCCAGCTGGCACCTCCAGGACGCCAAAACAAACCACACACACCAACTCCCTGCAGAAGCTAACTCTCCTCAGCTGTGTGTGTGTGTGTGTGTGTGTGTGTGTGTGTGGTGAGTGAGAGAGAGAGACCGCACAGCGACCTGCAGAGCCAGATGATTGGGTCCCCGAAGGGAACCCCATCTTGGCCCTGATTGGCCGAGAGGGAGGCTTAACTCTGATGTCATCGATTGCTCAAGTTGTTGTTGATGTTCAAGTGAGAAGAAAAACATTCACATGATCTCAGTCCACCACGTGTGTGTGTGTGTGTGTGTGTGTGTGTGTGTGTGTGTGTGTGTGTGTGTGTGTGTGTGTGTGTGTGTGTGTGTGTGTGTGTGTGTGTGTGTGTGTGTGTGTGTGTGTGTGTGTGTGTGTGTGTGTGTTGTGGCTTCAACACACTGAAGGTAATGAACGCCATAAGTTTGGCGACGAACGCAAAACAGAGAAAACATCAGCGTCTTGTTCGGGAAGCAGAGGATATGACTGGGTGGACAAAATATTAGAAACACCTGTCAATGCAGTTAATCCCAAATTACACCCTCCGAAAGATTCATAAAGTGTGCCTCTAAATCAGTTGGAGGATTTATTGCAAGTTTTATTATTATTTTATTGTTTCTACTAAAAACTGAAGACAACTTGCTTCTCTTCTCTCCTGGATGCAGCTGCTGCAGAATAAACCACCAGGGTGCTGCTATAAACACTGTTACAAACACTGTTAGTAAACACTGTTAGTAAACACTGTTAATAAACACTGTTAATAAACACTGTTAGTAAACACTGTTAACAAACACTGTTAACAAACACTGTTAATAAACACTGTTAACAAACACTGTTAATAAACACTGTTAACAAACACTGTTAGTAAACACTGTTAACAAACACTGTTAATAAACACTGTTAACAAACACTGTTAGTAAACACTGTTAACAAACACTGTTAACAAACACTGTTAACAAACACTGTTAATAAACACTGTTAACAAACACTGTTAACAAACACTGTTAACAAACACTGTTAATAAACACTGTTAACAAACACTGTTAATAAACACTGTTAGTAAACACTGTTAACAAACACTGTTAACAAACACTGTTAACAAACACTGTTAACAAACACTGTTAACAAACACTGTTAATAAACACTGTTAACAAACACTGTTAATAAACACTGTTAATAAACACTGTTAACAAACACTGTTAATAAACACTGTTAATAAACACTGTTAACAAACACTGTTAACAAACACTGTTAACAAACACTGTTAATAAACACTGTTAACAAACACTGTTAACAAACACTGTTAACAAACACTGTTAATAAACACTGTTAATAAACACTGTTAACAAACACTGTTAACAAACACTGTTAATAAACACTGTTAATAAACACTTAACAAACACTGTTAACAAACACTGTTAATAAACACTGTTAATAAACACTGTTAACAAACACTGTTAATAAACACTGTTAACAAACACTGTTAACAAACACTGTTAACAAACACTGTTAATAAACACTGTTAACAAACACTGTTAACAAACACTGTTAACAAACACTGTTAACAAACACTGTTAATAAACACTGTTAACAAACACTGTTAACAAACACTGTTAACAAACACTGTTAATAAACACTGTTAACAAACACTGTTAACAAACACTGTTAATAAACACCGCCGTCTCCTGGGTTAAAGTCCTGTGTTTGTCTGATATCTCACAATATCAGTTTGTATGTTATCCACGTAATCATGAACCAGGAAGTTTAAAGACAGTAAAAACCCACAGGGTCTAATGAAAACGGGTCTTTCAGCCAGGAGACTGCTGTTTGTGCCGTGTGTGAAACAAGAAGTCAACGTTGATTTATTTGTCACATAACTTATGTACTTAAGTAACGCCACTTCTGTAGTTACTTTAACCCAAACAGTGATCTTTTCTAAACCTAACTAAGTTGTTTCCTCTGAAGACAGAAGTTTATTTTGAAAAGATTGTAGACGTGTTAATGGTCATCTGTGCGTCACATGACCTGCAGTACCGAGTGTGGCCACCAAACCGAAGCACCACCAGTTCCTGAAGGCGACGTCTGTGTTTACGTTAAATATAAAGAACCTAAAACAGTTTTCTTTGTGTTTTGTGTCTTCAGGCCGACCAGCAGTACGCCAGCAGTGTAGCAGACAACCTGAAGCGCCTGTAAGTTGTCCACCTGCATGATGGGATGCCGTTTCTACGGCAACAGGCCCGGGAGGAGACTCTCCACCTCCTGTGTGTGTGTGTGTGTGTGTGTGTGTGACACATTTGACAATATGATGTAATATTACAAAATAAAAGAATAATAAAGTCGCTTCTTCTTCTTTGTGTCTCAGTTTTCCAGCAGAGATTCAGTCGGGTCTTCTGGAGGTCGTCTCTCCGTCCGTCCACTTCTACCCCGACTTCTCTCGACTCCGGGAGTCCTTCGGAGACCCAAAGGAGAGAGTCAGGTTAGTGTGTGTGTGTGTGTGTGTGTGTGTGGCTTCAGGACAGGAAACTCCTCTTTCACCATAAAAGTCTGTTTTTAATAACAACAGAAGTGGATCATCAGTGTTATTTTGTTCCTCTCAGCAGCTGCTTGTAAAGTAAGAAGAACATCACTGAGCAGCTTTAAATCATTAATTCATCTTTATTTCTATTTTGATCTACTTTCATAAATCTTTTTGAATGCTTTCCCAACATGAAGCAGGTTGTAACGCAGCAGGATCTCGTTAAATTTATGAGCAAAGCTCGTTAACGCTGGTTAAAAGAGAAACCCTTCATAAGTAGACGGGTTTAAAGTGAAACTATAAGAATGAGTTTTAATTGGTGTGTTCCTGCTCGTGGTCGCTTCCTGAGGGGCTTTCAACCGCACCTCATGGTCTTCATCAGTGTGTGAATTAGACTTTGACACAAGGGACAAGGTCTACAAGACAAAGCTACAAGATGCTACCCACCATAGTGTCTCCCTACCGGATTCAGTGGAGACTGTGGAGACCTCGGGGCCCTTGCAGATCATGGGGCCCTTGAGGACCTCAGGTGCTCATGTTGCCCGGCTGGTAGTCCTTTCTGCTTCAACCTCTCGATGTTTGAATGAAACAATAATTAAACAAGTTGTTTCACTCAAAGTCAGCTTATAAGTTTCAGAGTTTGTTGAGTTTTACTCACTGACTCTAACTTTAAGTAACTGCAGTTTATCATAATTAAAGCTCTCTCTCTCTCGCACACACACACACACACACTCACTGTTTTACCTGCGTGTGTGATTTATCAGCTCCAGTAATCAGAGAGAGTTGGGTAATGGTGTGTGTGTGTGTGTGTGTGTGTGTGTGTGTGTGTGTGTGTGTGTGTGTGTGTGTGTGTGTGTGAGAGTGTGAGAGTGTTTAACAGCTCCCCAGGCGTCTGTCAGCCTGTCATGGCTAATTCATGAGGCTCTGAACCATACTGAGCGAGCTAACTACACACACACACACATGCACACACACACAGACGCACACACACTTAAATTGGCCCGCTCGCCTCCTTGTCTCCTTGACAGAGTCCTTCCTTAACAGAAACAGTGTGCAGACCGAGGTGACATCATCTTAGTTAATACACTGTCGCTCCGCCCCCTTTGGCCCTGTTACCGTGGTAACACAGGGGAGACGGAGTGGAGGAGGTGAGAGAGAGAAAGGAAGGAAGGGAGGGAAGGACTGAAGGAAGGTAGGGGAGAAGTGAAGACAGAGAGGAGGAGGAGGATGAAGGATACAGAAAGTTAATGGAGGGGAGGATAAATGACTAAATGTGACCTTTTAGGGGACGGAGAGTCCAAAATGGAGGAAGTTGTCATAGCTTATTATCGGTCACTTTTATATAACCTCCTCTGTCCAAGTGAAACGTGTTGTTGTTGTTGTTGTTGTTAGTTGAAGCAACAAATACGTCTTTGGTTTGCATTCCAAGATGGCGACGCCGAAACTACGTCCACTTCTGATGTGCTCCTCAAGAATTTTCATAAAGTTTTCTGGACGACAACTTCCTGTTAAACGTTGTTTTAAAATGTCTTTAAGGCCACAGAAGGATCAACTGATGCAAAAAATATAATCACAAAAGTTGACATGATAAAGTTAGAAAAAGATCAAAGATATGTTGATTCTTTTATCAACATAAACACAACAACGTGAACACATCTTTGCCCTTTCTCTTCACTTATCAGCCGACATACACGCACCAATACTCTGATATATTCATCCATCAACAGATGTGTTTATAGCCGGATGTGTTTGCTATGATCTTACAACAGCGTGGCTCTTGAATGCAACACTCCTCCACTCCTCCACGCGTTATAATTCACCAATAATAAATCCCTCACTACAATTTAAGGAAAAATGGGAAAGAGAAGGTAACCTCTCAATATCAAACGAGGCCTGGTTAGATGTGTGTACATTTCAATGGAAATGCACCAATTCTCACGTGTGGCGGGAATTTGCGTGGAAGTGTGTTATTCGTTTCTTTATCACACCGAAGCAGAAGGCGCGCTTCGCTGGAGGAGACGCTACATGTTGGAGACGGTGTGGGGCTCAGGATGTATTCTGGGAGTGTCCAGTGATAAAACCTTTCTGGGCAGAGCTTCATAAGCCATTAAAAAGCATACTTAACACTGACCTGCCCCTGCAATTTTCCACATTATTCTTAGGAAAATTTGATTTCCAAACGGGGCGTCCAGATGAATACCTGTTTGGCATTTTAATAACGGCCCCCCCACGATACAGGATCGTTTCTACAAACAAGAAACCAACAGCTGCTTGACAGGAAGGAAATTAATCTAACTGTATTTTACACCTTCAGTCTGTCTAATGTTGATGATTTGTAGTAAACGGTTTAAATATGTGAAACTTGTCTCGTCTTTAAACACTTTAGAGACTCAGCGAGCAGCAGACAGACAGATGTCAGCGGTGATTCGTCCTTTTTAACACTGTTTGTATTCAAACAGGAGGAGCAGAATCCCATCAAGAGTTTTCTCTGGAGAGACGGAGGACCGTTAGAGTCGAGGCCTCGCATACCAAACGCTGGTTCACTTCACCTCATGAAAACTGAGCCTCTGAGTTCAGTCTTTTTACTCAAGTACTCAATGGATGTTTGTGGTACTCTTGCGTTACTTGAGTATTTCCCTGTAATTATACTTTATACTCTGATGATACTTTTGCATGCGTTGTTTAAGATCAGCGGTGGAAGAAGTATTCAGATATTTTACTTAAAGTTACTACGAGGAACTTTCATGTTGTGTTGATTCTGGCGGTCCCTGTGGACTAAAGTGGTAGTGTTTCTGAGCACCAGAGTCCCTTTAGCTCTCATTTTACTGCAGCAGGGTCTGACTGTCTGACGGGTGTAGAACAGGTGTAAAACAGGTGCAGAACAGGCGTAAAACAGGTGCAGAACTGGCGTAAAACAAACAAGTGTAGAACAGGTGTAGAACAGGCGTAGAACAGGTGTAAAACAAACAAGTGTAGAACAGGTGTAGAACAGGCGTAGAACAGGTGTAGAACAGGTGTAAAACAAACAAGTGTAGAACAGGTGTAAAACAGGTGTAGAACAGGTGTAAAACAAACAAGTGTAGAACAGGTGTAGAACAGGCGTAGAACAGGTGTAGAACAGGTGTAAAACAAACAAGTGTAGAACAGGTGTAAAACAGGCGTAGAACAGGTGTAAAACAGGCGTAGAACAGGTGTAGAACAGGTGTAGAACAGGTGTAGAACAGGTGTAGAACAGGTGTAAAACAAACAAGTGTAGAACAGGTGTAAAACAGGCGTAGAACAGGCGTAAAACAGGCGTAGAACAGGTGTAGAACAGGTGTAAAACAGGTGTAAAACAGGTGTAGAACAGGTGTAAAACAGGTGTAAAACAGGTGTAGAACAGGTGTAGAACAGGTGTAAAACAGGTGTAAAACAGGTGTAGAACAGGTGTAGAACAGGTGTAGAACAGGTGTAGAACAGGTGTAAAACAGGTGTAAAACAGGTGTAGAACAGGTGTAAAACAGGTGTAAAACAGGTGTAAAACAGGTGTAGAACAGGTGTAGAACAGGTGTAGAACAGGTGTAGAACAGGTGTAGAACAGGTGTAGAACAGGTGTAAAACAGGTGTAAAACAGGTGTAAAACAGGTGTAGAACAGGTGTAGAACAGGTGTAGAACAGGTGTAGAACAGGTGTAAAACAGGTGTAAAACAGGTGTAAAACAGGTGTAAAACAGGTGTAAAACAGGTGTAAAACAGGTGTAGAACAGGTGTAGAACAGGTGTAAAACAGGTGTAGAACAGGTGTAAAACAGGTGTAGAACAGGTGTAAAACAGGTGTAAAACAGGTGTAGAACAGGTGTAGAACAGGTGTAGAACAGGTGTAGAACAGGTGTAAAACAGGTGTAGAACACCTGAGCTGATGTGAAGTGAACCGTGCTGTTTAAACTGAGAACCTTGAGTGTTAAAGACGTGTTAAGACAACAACATGATGAATTATTAGTTGAAGGATGAACTGAAGAGTCTCGTCTCGCTCCAGCTTGTTTTGCTGCCAGACAAAACTTTCCTCTTCATTTTAAAACACTCTGTTGTTGTTAAACCGTCCCGTCGGTCTCTGTGGGAGAGACACAGACCGCCTCTGTTCACTTTACTGACTCACTATAAAAAGACCTTCTCCCACGATTGTTCTTAGACCTCAGCGGGATTATAAAAGAAAAAAGGGGGGGCTGTTTATTTATGGCACAATAAAGTGACAGAGACGACTGAGGAAGAGGAGGAGGAGGAGGGTTTCATGTCTGCAGGGCTGAAGGAGTCATGTGTTCATCACATGCTCCATAACCCTCCACAAAGAAGCTCCTTCTGATTCCTGTTTACGGGTTGAGAGGATCAAAGGTCAGAAACATCAGATCGCTTAATTTAGCTTTTAAATAACATCAGTTCAGATTCTGGAGTCAAAGACGAAGCAATAAGTAAAGCTGTAAAACATGAGCAGAAATTATAAACGTGTTTGTTGTGTTTAAAAAACTTCTTATAATCTATATTTTATTCTTAAAATGGAGAAGATATAAATTAAATATTTATTACAAATACTTTACACTTTATTGTTGAATAGAAACTGAAGAATATAGATTTCTGTGTTCATAAAAGTTAATTTAACCAACACCTTCCTTTAAAGGGGAATATTTATTAATCCTGAGAAGATACACAAGATGTTTTTAAGAAGCAGATATTAATATTTTATTAACTGTCCTAAAAACAGTTTCACATAATAAAATACACGTGGAACTATTAGCAGCTGATGAATTATCAATACTTAATTTATTCATCTTAAATGCTTCACTATGTTTTCGGGCTGCAACAACGAATCGATAAAAAATCGATAAAATTCGATTATTAAAAGAGTTGGCAACGAATTTCATTATCGATTCGTTGTGTCGACTATTACGCCACTCAATAAGTCGCGGAGATGTTTGAGTAAAATAAAGTTGAGTTGAGCGCAGAGCGGAGGTCGAGGAAAGACCACCGGAGACCCGTAACGATGTTCTGAAACACATGGCGGAGGCAGAGAAATCAGTACGACCTCAGTCATCCAAGGTGTGGGAGCATTTCACACCAGTGGAGCTGGTGGAACATGTTCTAGGTAGGGCTGTGCCACATCCAATCAATGTCAGCAAACATCCCACAATGATTTAATGCAAACAAATTAAGGTATCAAACACGTATTACTACTTTGTAGTTAAATATTTAACCTTTATTCCAACATGAAAAAAAGCAGTAAATAACACTTTGATAAATACGTCAGGACATCTTATTAATGTCACCCTCACGGGATTCAGTATAATATATGTATATATATATATATATCATATAATAATATTTAGTATAATATAATAATGTAGATCATATAATAATATATTTATAACTATTTATCAGACAGGTGCTTCATGTCCCTCACTCCCTAACTGTCCATGCTGGATCTGTCCCCGTTGTTTTAAAAAGCTAAATAAGTTATTAGCATGACGTCATCCAGCTAGCCAAACCTGTCTGGTGTACAGCTAGTAGAGAAGCTTCATGTGCTGCTTCCCTTTCCCGCTAGTCTGCTGTCTGATTGTGAAGTCAGGCTGATCTGATATCAGCTCTTTGGCCTGAAGTTTCTCCTCAAAGTTCTCCTCTCAACGGGTCACGTATTTGTCATTTCCAATTTCTGGTTTCAACCGGAAGTGATGCTCGCTTGAACCTTTAACTTCCGGTTAGCCGATTCAACCGGAATCGAGGAAATGACAACTAAGAGACTTGAGAAGTACTTCTCAAGTCTCTTAGTTGTCATTTACTCGCTCCTCGAATTTACTCGCTCCCGGTGTTCTGCGCCGGTGTTCTGCGCCGCCATATTGACGGCCGCCCCTAAGCTCTAATTTCTGGTTTCAACCGGAAGTGATGCTCGCTTGAACCTTTAACTTCCGGTTAGCCGATTCAACCGGAATCGAGGAAATGACAACTAAGAGACTTGAGAAGTACTGGTACCAGTACTTCTCAAGTCTCTTAATTGTCATTTACTCGCTCCTCGAATTTACTCGCTCCCGGTGTTCTGCGCCGGTGTTCTGCGCCGCCATATTGACGGCCGTCCCTAAGCTCTAATGTAGCTCTGAGGAGCGAGGACCCACGAGAACAGACTTCCAGGAAGTGTTTTAACGGCCGACACGCCCCCTCATTGTTCATCTGTGATGTGATTGGACGCTGCAGCCGATCGGACTGATGAGATTGTTTTCAACATGTAAACAGTGAAGACAGATCACAGAATAAACTCTAGTTTATATTTGATTAGTTTTCTGATTCAACATCTGGTTTAAATATTGTTCATTGTAGTCTGAACAACAAAAGGACCACAAACAACTTTCTTCATTTATTAGAAAGATTTGTGTTTTCATGATCTGATATTTCCCTCAATAACTTTATTATGAAACAATTAAAATCAGAGCGAGCTGGAGAGACTAAACCCTTTATATATAGATATCTATATCTATATATATATCTATATATAGATATCTATATCTATATCTATATAGATATAGATATCTATATAGATATAGATATATATATATATATAGATATCTATATATAGATATATATATAGATATAGATATGTATATATATATATATATATATATATATATATAGATATAGAGAGAGAGAGAACTGAGAGACAAAATACTTTTTACATCATTCATCATAATTTCATTCAGTCACGTGAGGCTGTTCATTCCTGATTGTCGGGTTTGATGAGTTTTAATGACTTGGGAAATTAATGCTTTTTAGTTTTTTTATCCGATTCATCGATTCATCGGAAAAATTATCGACAGATTAATCGATTATTAAAATAATCGTTAGGTGCAGCCCTACTATGTTTATTATAACAAAGAAATTAAAACGGTTTGTTTTACAAAATGTATTTCTCTATTTATTCTCACGCTGGAAAACATTCTAAAAAGAACAATATGAATTATGAATCTTATTAATAGACCTCATACACTGTGCACAATTATTAGGCAAGTTGTATTTTATTATTGAACAACTACAGTGCTCTCGGTCAATCCAAAATGTTAGTAAACCTCAAACCTGAATATTTAAGAAAGTAAAAGTGAGGTTTTGTCTTTCTTAGGAGAATATCTATGTGTGCACAATTATTGGGTAGTTTTGTTGTCTAAACGTACAGACTTTATATAAGAAGTAGACGTCGTGACGTCTCTCATTGGTTTGTGGACAGATGTTATGAAGCCTCGAGTTTGGCGATTACGGCCGTCGCCATCTTGGTTTTTTGCAACCAGTGAACAGGAAGTGACCATATCTGGACTGAGGAGGAGTGACGTAGAGACGCCGTATACGTCTCTGGTAGAGACCTGTCAATCACTGTGTAGCCCCGCCCCTAAAGCATCCCCTGCTTTATGGTCTGTTTGACTCTAAATGGACCATAATGTACTAAATGAACATCATGCTGTATTGAAGAAGACTTGAAACTAGAGATTGAGACCATAAACTCATGTTTACAATGTTTACTGAGGTAATAAATCAAGAGAGAAGTAGAGTCATTTTCTCATAGACTTCTATAGAACCAGAGGAGTCGCCCCCTGGTGGACACTAGAGAGAATGCATCTTTAAGACATGAGCTGTTTCATGAGAATACGTTGCTCTATTAGTGCTTTTACTTCTGAGTACTTCTTCCACCACTGGATATGAATACACAGAGTTTCCTTCAGTAAATATTGAGTACAGTGTATTTTTCTCTCTTCTGTTGACTGAACTCGTCTGAACACACACTGGTTTCATTCGTGTGGCGATAAAACTTTCATCCTTCAGACCTTCGTGAGAGAAACAGCAGCAGGAACATTATTCAATATATTCAGTGTCTCTGCAGTCGTTTCCTCCGCGACGTCCGATAAATAGAGACGCTTTGAAATGATGCAAATTAGAGAAGAAGAGCTGCTGGTCGTCAGCCTGCAGCGTCTAAATCTACCTTCACTTGTGTGATTCATGGTCTTTCATTGCTGCGTTATATGAGTCCATTATAACATATTTAATACTTATTTTTATTGTTTTTCCCATCATTCATACAGTCCATTTTTCTTCCAGTTGTGCTTCTTTTTGTCTTTGATATTTGTCTGTTTCTATGTTTAAAGGTTTTCTATTTGACATTTAGAGCATTACCGGGAGACAAACACTTTGTTTTTAATACATTTTCAGACTATTCTTTTCTTCCATAACTTGTCTTGTTTCAGACTAGACGACAGAAAACTTTTATTTTACTACTTTGTCTGTTTGTAGATTTCCGTTACCGTTACATAACGCCTCATTTGCATATTTAAACATAACATTCCAGAAAACTTGTAATACAAAAAAGAATCGTCTTAATGTGAGTAATGAACTGGTGAAGTTTCTCCCTTTAATTCAAATATCATCTTCAACCTTTAGCGATGTAAAGACATAGTGGAGTAACTCCTCCTCTTCCTCTCTTCCTCCTCCTCCTCTTCCTCAGGTGGAGGACGAAGCAGAACCTGGACTACTGTTACCTGATGATGTATGCTCAGTCTAAAGGAACTTACTACGTCCAGGTAGGAAAGAAAGAAACCGTCACAATAAAAGCCTTTCCTCTGCAGGCTTTTATTGTGAAACATCTGCAGGAAGTGTTCATTAAAAATAAAATAATGAATAAATTATTAAATAATAAATATATAATAAACTATATTATAATAATAAATAATATGAAAATAAAATTCCGATTTTATTTATTAATTCACATTTTTGAATTATTGATTTAATGGTTTAAAATAAATCACAACCCGACACAAAACCTGAGCCTTTGTTGTTGAATAAAGATTAAATATGAATCCTCTCAACTGTCCCATGATACGGTCGTATAACCACATAAATAAAGTAAATATAAATAAAGTAAATATAAATAAAGTAAATATAAATAAAGTAAATATAAATAAAGTAAATATAAATAAAGTAAATATAAATAAAGTAAATATAAATAAAGTAAATATAAATAAAGTAAATATAAATAAAGTAAATATAAATAAAGTAAATATAAATAAAGTAAATATAAATAAAGTAAATATAAATAAAGTAAAGAACGTGGTCGTGGTGTAAAACCTCGCTGTGCTGAATCTATTTAAACTGAAGAGTCATTAAAGGAAAAACTGTCTCTGATCTAAAAACCCGCTGGAGGTGTGAAGCTGATGAAACTGTTGCATTGTGGGTAGACTGACGGGGATATTAATGGAGGCGATGAGAAGAAGAAGAAGAAACATCTGAAGAAGAAAAACAGACGATCTGTGAGTCTGAAAACAGTCGATCGGGTTAATAAAGAGAGAAATATTATATTTAGTTTTTACCTGAAGAGAGAAATTAAACATTTAATCAGCTCATAAAGAACGTTTTCATGTTTCCATATTCTGACCTATAATTATGAGAAATATGATTTAAATAAAAAAAATGTCTACACTTTTTTCTGTCCTCACGATGTTAGTGAAATAAAAATAAACTGTAAAATATCGAAAATAAATTTGTTAAATGTTGAAAAGTATGAGTATAATATTATATAAAAATAATTTATATATATATATTTATATAATAAGTATCCGGAAACTAATCTGTAAAATATCATCAATCAAATTATCAGATAAAATATAATCTATATATAAAATATGCAGAACATATAATAAAATATTAGAATAAAACGAGTCTCTCTGCCCCCCCCCCCCCCCCCACAGTTGGAGGATGACATCGTCGCTCGTCCGAACTTCTTCACCACGATGAAGAACTTTGCGTTGCAGCAGCCGTCAGAAGAATGGATGATCCTCGAGTTCTCTCAGCTCGGCTTCATCGGTGAGTCACTGCTGTTCACTTCTCATGTTATTATTAATATTAATATTAATGGTAATCATATTAAATAATAATAACAGTAGTGATGGTAATAGTTATAATGTTATTGATAATTATGATGAAGATGATAATAAATATGAAAATAAATACTAATAATAATAATTATTATAATAATGGTAGTAGTAATAGTTATAATAATACAACTAATAATAACAATGACTCGTATAAAAACATGCCTGGTTCCAGCTTCTTCTTCATTTAATCATCAACATTATAGTTAAAATAACGATAAACACGTGTTTTGCTGTAACTTCGTAATATGAACATAATAATGACATCATCAGCCTCGGGTCACAGTTCTGTCTGATGTCACGTTTCATCATCTTTTGTTTTCTGGAGGTTTCACTCTGAACCTAAAGCTCCGTCTGATCTCCGATCCTTGTGTTTCATCGAGTCCGATCAGCTGACGTCACTCTGCTGAACAGCTGATCTGGAGTCAGATACGTTTCCTCTGAGCGACGCAGACAGAAATCAGGTCCGATCAGCGTCTCATTGATTAGATATCTCAACGAGAGACTTTAACTCCTGAATGAAAGATATCTACAAATATGTTTAAAATAATAAATACAGTTAATAAACATCCAGGAAATTAATCTGAAACTATTTTTAGAATCGATTAATCGTTTGAGTCATTTTATGAACGAAGAAAACCTTTTGGTGTATTTTTTCTGGTTTCCTTCGTCTTCTGCGACGGTAAACTCTTTATTTATTTTAATGTATTTTATTTTTAACCTTTAAAACATTAACAATTAAAAATGTCAATAAAAGGAATTTAAAAATCTAAATCTTCTTCTTCTTCTTCTTCTTCTTTTATTTTCATGCCATTCAATACTTCTATTCCTCTACATGTCTCTGACAGCTTTAGTTCACATTAAACATTCATATTTTTACATATTAAACGTATGAAAATTTACTGAAACGATTAAACTACTTTGTTTATTTATTATTTTGATGTAATTCTTTACTATTTCTCACCTTTTTCCCTATTTTTCAATCGATTAACGTAGAAAATAATCACTTTAATCCTCTGACTTCTCCTAATTTCAGTGCGTAGAGCAGCGATTAATCTCCTAATAAACAGCTTCAATCTTATTATTATTATTATCTCATTATAGAACATAAGCGTGTTGTATTTCTGCAGTAACGAGGTGAAAACCTTCGTATCACAGATTTGAGTTTGTGATAATCACTCTGAACTCTGACTCGTCTCTCTGCTCGAGGCTTCTCTTCCTCCATCAAGAAATTAAACATTTTAAGTGTGAATTATTGATTTGACTGGCAATCAATTATGTCATGTGTGTTATATTCTCTCTGCTGCTGAAAGCCGCGGGGACGCACACGCTGATTTACTTCAGAGGCTTAACCGACACATTTTAGATTTAATTGGATTATTAAATAATTGTGACCAACGTGTGCAAAGCAGAACATTTTTATTGTTGGAAAATAAACTCTCGTTTCAGTTTTGGGGACAAAAAATAAAACCCTCAGATGTGATTCTCCTGGTGTGAGGCTGATGAAACTGTTGCATTATGGGTAGTCAGTGAGTGTCCGTCATCACTCTCTCTCTTTGTTCTTCAAGAGGAGAGAAAGTGTGTCGGACAGAAGAGCTGCAGGAAGCTCAATATTATACAATTATACATTATACAGTCCTCTCCCAGTCCTCTCCCAGTCCTCCCCCAGTCCTCTCCCAGTCCTCCCCCAGTCCTCCCCCAGTCCTCCCTAGTCCTCTCCAGTCCTCCCCCAGTCCTCCCCCAGTCCTCTCCCAGTCCTCTCCCAGTCCTCTCCCAGTCCTCCCCCAGTCCTCTCCCAGTCCTCCCCCAGTCCTCCCCCAGTCCTCCCTAGTCCTCTCCAGTCCTCCCCCAGTCCTCCCCCAGTCCTCCCCCAGTCCTCCCCCAGTTCTCTCCCAGTCCTCCCTAGTCCTCTCCCAGTCCTCCCCCAGTCCTCCCCCAGTCCTCTCCCAGTCCTCTCCCAGTCCTCCCCCAGTCCTCCCCCAGTCCTCTCCCAGTCCTCTCCCAGTCCTCCCCCAGTCCTCTCCCAGTCCTCCCCCAGTCCTCCCCCAGTCCTCCCTAGTCCTCTCCAGTCCTCCCCCAGTCCTCCCCCAGTCCTCTCCCAGTCCTCTCCCAGTCCTCTCCCAGTCCTCCCCCAGTCCTCCCCCAGTCCTCTCCCAGTCCTCCCCCAGTCCTCTCCCAGTCCTCCCCCAGTCCTCCCCCAGTCCTCTCCAGTCCTCCCCCAGTCCTCCCCCAGTCCTCCCCCAGTCCTCTCCCAGTCCTCCCCCAGTCCTCCCCCAGTCCTCTCCAGTCCTCTCCCAGTCCTCCCCCAGTCCTCTCCCAGTCCTCCCCCAGTCCTCACTGGTCCTCTCCCAGTCCTCTCCCAGTCTTCCCCCAGTCCTCTTCCAGTCTTCCCCCAGTCCTCCCCAGTCCTCTCCCAGTCCTCCCCCAGTCCTCCCCAGTCCTCTCCCAGTCCTCCCCCAGTCCTCCCCCAGTCCTCTCCCAGTCCTCTCCCAGTCCTCCCCCAGTCCTCCCCAGTCCTCTCCCAGTCCTCTCCCAGTCCTCTCCCAGTCTTCCCCCAGTCCTCTCCCAGTCTTCCCCCAGTCCTCTCCCAGTCCTCCCCCAGTCCTCCCCAGTCCTCTCCCAGTCCTCCCCCAGTCCTCCCCAGTCCTCTCCCAGTCCTCCCCCAGTCCTCCCCAGTCCTCTCCCAGTCCTCTCCCAGTCCTCTCCCAGTCTTCCCCCAGTCCTCTCCCAGTCCTCCCCCAGTCCTCCCCAGTCCTCCCCCAGTCCTCCCCCAGTCCTCTCCCAGTCCTCTCCCAGTCCTCCCCCAGTCCTCCCCAGTCCTCTCCCAGTCCTCTCCCAGTCCTCTCCCAGTCCTCTCCCAGTCTTCCCCCAGTCCTCCTCAGTCCTCTCCCAGTCCTCTCCCAGTCCTCCCCCAGTCCTCCCCAGTCCTCTCCCAGTCCTCTCCCAGTCCTCTCCCAGTCCTCTCCCAGTCTTCCCCAGTCCTCCCCCAGTCCTCTCCCAGTCCTCTCCCAGTCCTCCCCCAGTCCTCCCCAGTCCTCTCCCAGTCCTCCCCCAGTCCTCCCCAATCCTCTCCCAGTCCTCCCCCAGTCCTCCCCAGTCCTCTCCCAGTCCTCCCCAGTCCTCTCCCAGTCCTCCCCAGTCCTCCCCCAGTCCTCCCCAGTCCTCTCCCAGTCCTCTCCCAGTCCTCTCCCAGTCCTCCCCAGTCCTCCCCCAGTCCTCTCCCACTCCTCTCCCAGTCCTCCCCAGTCCTCTCCCAGTCCTCCCCAGTCCTCCCCCAGTCCTCCCCAGTCCTCTCCCAGTCCTATCCCAGTCCTCCCCAGTCCTCTCCCAGTCCTCCCCAGTCCTCCCCCAGTCCTCCCCAGTCCTCTCCCAGTCCTCTCCCAGTCCTCTCCCAGTCCTCCCCAGTCCTCTCCCAGTCCTCCCCAGTCTTCCCCCAGTCCTCTCCCAGTCTTCCCCCAGTCCTCCCCAGTCCTCTCCCAGTCCTCCCCAGTCCTCTCCCAGTCCTCCCCAGTCCTCTCCCAGTCCTCCCCAGTCCTCTCCCAGTCCTCCCCAGTCCTCTCCCAGTCCTCCCCAGTCCTCCCCCAGTCCTCCCCAGTCCTCCCCCAGTCCTCCCCAGTCCTCCCCCAGTCCTCTCCCAGTCCTCCCCAGTCCTCCCCAGTCCTCTCCCAGTCCTCTCCCAGTCCTCCCCAGTCCTCCCCCAGTCCTCTCCCAGTCCTCTCCCAGTCCTCCCCCAGTCCTCACTGGTCCTGGGTTCTCATAACTTCATCGTTGTGAATCTGACTCACTGGATTAAATCAGACGGAGAGCTTCAGGCTCCGTAATTCAACTCTTCAAATCTGAGTTTTTACATTTTGCTAAGTTTAGCTTTCTGTCCGGCTTCGTTTAAGGTCTGCAGGGGCTCGTTGTTGTTGGTTTTTATTTTTTATTCTGTTGCCTTCGGGGGCTGAAATGTCCAGACACATCAGAGTGGACCTGAAGGGGGCGGGACCAGAGCTGAGCTCCATGTTGGCCTTTTAACTCCTCATCGGTTCAGTCTGTTCACTTCACTGTATGACCTTTAATTCACGATAAAGGTTTGTTTACCTTGAAGCAGACTCTGCTCTAACGCATGAATATATTAAGACACTCAAGATGTCTGGTTCTCAAGTTTACTGGATATTAATGAAACTTTCCGGGTTAAATAATAAGCTTTAGTGTGAAGGAGAAGAAAATAAATATAATCTCATTCAAAAGTTTAAAATTACCAATAATATTTATATTTTTTTTACAATAAGAAGAAATATTTAAATAATATATATAAATGAATAAATAATACCATAAAACAGTAAAACAATCAATAAAAGTAATGTTAAAAATACACCAAATAAAATAAAATGGAGGTGATAATATTAATAATATTTATTATTATTATTACCTTTCATAGAACCATTTCACCAAGTGCTTTACAATCGTTAAAAATATATATATTTATATATATATATATATAAAAGAGTAAAAACAATCAAAGGTTAAAAGTACATCAAATGAAAGTGAAACAAAGATGGAGGGCATAAACTAAACCCTCTTGTTCTCTGACAGGAAAGATGTTCAAGTCTCTGGACCTGTCGCTCATCGTGGAGTTCATGTTGATGTTCTACAAAGACAAACCCATCGACTGGCTGCTGGACCACATCATGTGGGTCAAAGTGTGCAACCCAGAGAAGGACGCGGTGAGCAGCCGACCTCCTCGCACATCACCTTTACCTGTGGAGCGACGCTGATGTTGTGCAGGAGGTTGTGTCGTTGTTGAACTGAAGGTTTGTAACAGATGATGAAAGTCTGTTTGTGTGTCTCCATCAGAAACACTGCGACAGGCAGAAAGCAAACCTGAGGATTCGGTTCAAACCGTCTCTCTTCCAGCACGTCGGCACTCACTCGTCTCTGGCTGGAAAGATACAGAAACTCAAGGTAATGAGTGTGTGTGTGTGTGTGTGTGTGTGTGTGTGTGTGTGTGTGTGTGTGTGTGTGTGTGTGTGTGTGTGTGTGTGTGTGTGTGTGTGTGTGTGTGAGAGAGTGTGTGTGTGCGTGTGTGTGCGTGTGTGAGTGCGTGTGTGTGCGAGTGCGTGCGTGTGTGTGTGTGTGTGTGTGTGTGTGTGTGTGTGCGTGCGTGTGTGTGCGTGTAGCCTTCAACAGGGTGATGACATCCAGCAGCAGATTAAAATGACGCTTTCGTCACTTTTCATGTTTTATTTGAAGGCACATTTAGTTTAAAATGTTTTGATTTCTCGTTCTTCTGCTTCATAAATACATTCACTAATTTCCATTTTCACTGGAATTACTATCACAATTAATATTGGCAAATCATTTCATTCCCAAGTGCAAACATCTCTAAATGTGTTGTTTTTTAAAAAGGCCAAACATTACACTCTCTGAAGTATAAATGAAATCATACGGAGGTTAAATTATTATAATTAATAATTCTGTGAAGTGCAAAACCTTGGATTATTTTTCAGTAGCGATGTTTTCTGTGTATAAATGTGCCTCACAGCTGTGGTTCCCAACCAGGATGTATCTGCTCGGAGGTTGTTGACTTTAGATCTAAAGATCTAAGACTAAAATCATAATAACACACACTTACTGGATTATTGATACAAAAGTCTGTAAATAAATTATTTTTATTTTGTCCTGCCTCTCAAACAGAAGGCTTAGTCACATTCTGCTCAAACCTGGTATTTACATAATATTCTTAGTATTGTACTTATTTAGATTCCAGTGTTGGATTGTTACGGACTTCTCTGATCCAAACATTTCCAATAACTCCAGAGCGTTTTAAAGTCCAAAAGAAACATCACTTTATTTATGTTAAAGGTTTTATTCATTAAAGAAAGTTTATTTAATAAACTAAAAAGTCTCTCTTAATACGCTGATGCACATTATTCAAATTGAGGATTTTGTTCACGGATTTATAATTTATTTTAGGGTGATAATGTCAGAAAATAGGGGGGGGGTCAGCTTTTTTTAGATATAAGTAAATGGAAGAAAGAATAAACCAAGGAGGAGGTTATGGATATCCGGGGTCGGGTCGCGGTGGCAGCAGGCCAAGCAGGCTGACCCAGACTTCCCTGGGGGATGGATAGCATCATGCAAATATAGCCTGCTGTGAAGGTTTGGAAGAGATTGATGTTTCTGGCAGAAAAACTCATTTCACAGTTGTGCACTACTTCGACCTCTTACTTTTCACTTCTGTACAAACGGGACACAATATTTCACATATCGGTACTGAACGTGCAAATCTGAGCTGAGCAGAATCGTCCAATGTGAAGGTATTCTCTCTCGGATTCCTGGGCTGGTGAAATGAAACTGTACAATATATATTTGAGCTGTAGCTGAAGATCAAAGACTGGTTGCACTGGTCAGCTGTCATGAGTAAAGTTTAGTGAGTTTGAAACAGAGGTTCAGTAGAAGTTCAGTCTCTGGAGAGATTGAAAGCCTCGTCTCAAACACAAACTGCAGTATCTCACAGCGGTGGCAGCAGGAACGTCTCTGCCTCGCCTCTGATTACTGTGTGAAGAGCGATGGATATTAGCCGCGCCGACTGCTGCCGCAATCTGGTCCGATCGATTGGATATTGATCCGGCCGTCCCCGGACCAGCAGCCTCCTTGATGTGGAGATTGAACCATGGAGGCCAGGCCGGCATGGAGCCATGTACAGATGGAGGCTAAACAAAACTATTACCCTCCAGCCTGAAACGCTCACCGTGGTTTTAGTAAGAAAATCAACCCTGAGTTTTAAAAGTGAAATTGGAAGAAATAAAGTGGAAGTGGGGTTTATTCGTCTGTGGAGAGTTAAGACGAGAGATTTGTTCAAATGTGAGAAACGTCTCTGGAAAAGTCACGCAGAATAACAACGTCACACTACTTCCACCGTTGTTTCTTACAGTGAGCAGTAATCACTCTCATTGTTGTCTCGTGAGGACAATCTCAATTGCTTGAGTGATTCCCCAAAACAGGCTAAACAAGTTAAATGTTAAGTCAAGGCTTAAAACAGTGACATTCACCTGGATGAATCACCGGGAAATGATTTTGAAGGTCAGTATTTGGTCACTCAGGGACAAAGAAATGCCTCTTAAAGTGCATCGAGATAACACTCTGTCATGCTTCTTCTGCTCGCTTGTATCTTTAGTGTGCACTGAACTGAAACTGGATTAGTCATCAGCAGCTAGCAAGGCTGGCAATGATACCAGTCTGTGTAAAAGGCTAGTCCAGGATGACTAACTGTTCATATTATTTTGTGGTCAGTGCACAATGCTGTCATCTTCATCTCTCCGAAAATACAGAGAGGCAACACAAACATACAGTAGAACATATCTCCCTGATATCTAAATCTACTTATCCACATTAAAAGCATATGCAACTGCATACATTCACTAATTCACTAACATTTAAACTCAACGAACTCTACGATTTGTTCCAGGATAAGGACTTTGGGAAACAGACCCTCCATAAGGGTCACGCCAACCCGCTGGCGGAGGTGACGACCAGCCTGAAGACCTACCAGCACTTCACCCTGGAGAAAGCCTACCTGGGGGAGGACTTCTTCTGGGCCTTCACGCCTGTATTGGGGGATTTCATACGGATACGATTCTTCACACCTGTCCGCATCGAGAGGTGGGTACCAGGGAGCTATATGATATAAGGTCTTAAGGTTATAAGGTTGTGAGGGGTACCAGATAATACCAGGACATTACAGGTTATTGGGGGTACCACAGATTTCTAGAGGTTAGATGCTATGAGAGGTTCCAGAGGATACCAGGTTATAATGAGGGTGTACTACTGGGTAAATGGATTTCAGGGCAGCAAGGGGCCCAAAGGTTTACAATGCCTCAGTGGGTACTAGATTTGTGAGGGGTACCAGATGATACTAGGACATTACAGATTATTGGGTGTACAGATTATTGACTGTCTCAGGGGTATCAGAAGGTACTAAAGGTTACCTTGGCGGTGCAAGAGTTGTGAGGGGTACCAGAAGGTACCAAGACATTACAGGGTAATAAGGAAGTACTAGGTTGTTACATGGTATCGGGGGCAGCAAGGTGTACTAGGAGTTACACAATACGAGGGGCAAAACAGATCACAAGAGAATACTAATTCACCAGAAGCCATTTTTATTAGTGGGTACTATAAGATAAAATGGGTACAAGCAGATATCAGAGCATTCTGGGTACTGTAGGGTACTTAGAGGGGACACCAGGGGTCTAGGGTGTAAGGTGACGAGGAGTTGGGTTGTGAGGGGAACCAGGGCCATACATACTGTGGTGGTATTAGAGGTTTACACAGTCTCAGGGGTGTCAGAGGGTACCAAAGATTATAGTTACAAGTGAGGGTAGGATACCAGGGTATTACAGAGTACTAGAGAATCCTAGTGGGTTATACGGTCACAGGGGTGTCAGCCGGTACTAGAGGCAACCTAGGAGGTGCAAGAGGCATGAAGGTAGGATACCAGGGTATTACAGTGTACTAGGGGGTACTAGTGGTTTTCATTGTCTCAGAGGTATCAAGGGGTACAAGAGGCATGAGGGTAAGATACCAGGTTACTACAGAGTACTAGGGGATACTAGTGGGTTCTCCAGTCTCAGGGGTATCTCTGGGTACCAGAGGTTACATGGTGTGAATTGAGTCCAAAGACGTAAGAACAGTCTAGGGTACTACAGGGCACTTGGGGGTCACATATACAATCACAGTAAAGTACTATATACAGTATATACAACATTTTAAACTCACCTTCCCTGTCTTTGTCCTTCTTCTCTCAGGTATTTCTTTCGGAGCGGGAACATTGAACATCCGGGCGACAAACTCTTCAACACATCAGTGGAGGTTCTGCCATTCGACGTGAGTCTTTGAATCCAGTTACTGAACCAGTTCACTTCACTAAGAGACGTACTGGATGTTGGGTCTGTATCTCATATTATTGAGAACAGAGTCAGTGTGGTGGATCATGGCGTCTTCCTCCTCTGTGGTCGACTGTGAGACGAAGGCTGATTAAGACTAAATGTCAAAGCAGGACGGAGGGAGATTTACTGAGATCAACCTTAGCGGAGAAGAGAGGGAGGAACAAAAAGAGACGAAAAATATCAATTCATCTAAACATCCATCCATCCATCACCCATCCATAATCCATTATTCATCCACTCATACATCCATCCATGAATGTGTATACTGTTGTAACACTGTTGGACAGACCTTTTCACATTTTCACCATACTTGCGAGCCATAATGGAACAAATTACAAAATATTTGAGTATGTAGTTTTGACAAAGCAGCCTTTAATACACAATGTTTGTACAGAACAAACAGCCTTTAATTGGACATTATTTACTGTTCTCTTCATAAAGTATAACTAGTAGTGACATGAATATGAGGATGTGTTTGTGTGTTTTTTCCAGAATATTCAGGCGGATAAAGAGGCCTTGACGGAGGGGAGAGAGAAAACACCAAAGTACCATCGGACAGAAGACGGATTCATCAGAATAGGTGAGTTAACGAGACACGTGGACACCGCAGGTTCAAATCCCACAGCAGCTGCCGTCTGTTCTCCGGTGTGAGATCTCAACATGTCACAGTTTGAAATGTGTCCCAACGAGTTTAACGATCCATGAGTTAACGAGAGGAAAGTTATTCAGGACAACATTCCTCTCCTTTGTTTTCCTGCAGCAATGAGGACGAACACACACACACACACACACATTCTTGTGTTTCTACATTTGTGAGGACTCTTGATGATATCATCCTCAAACTTTACATTTTAAACAAAGTCTTGAACTTCAAACAAACCTTTAAAGAAGAGAGGAACAGAAAACATGTCATCACACTTGAGCCTAAAATCTAATACACACACACACACACACACACACACACACACACACACACTGAAGGGTTTTGTGGGACATTTAGAAGTGTAGCCGATGATGTAAAGTTCACTGTTTTGGGAAAAATCTCATTTTATTTTATGACAGCAATAAAAACAGAAGCACTAGAAGAGGTTTTAGCAGCATCTACTACATCTCAGAGGTACATGTTGTACTTTATACTGTACTACATCTCAGAGGTACATATTGTACTTTATACTGTACTACACCTCAGAGGTACATATTGTACTTTATACTGTACTACATCTCAGAGGTACATATTGTACTTTATACTGTACATCTCAGAGGTACATATTGTACTTTATACTGCACTACATCTCAGAGGTACATATTGTACTTTATACTGTACTACATCTCAGAGGTACATATTGTACTTTATACTGTACTACACCTCAGAGGTACATATTGTACTTTATACTGTACTACATCTCAGAGGTACATATTGTACTTTATACTGTACTACATCTCAGAGGTACATATTGTACTTTATACTGTACTACATCTCAGAGGTACATATTGTACTTTATACTGTACTACATCTCAGAGGTACATATTGTACTTTATACTGTACTACATCTCAGAGGTACATATTGTACTTTATACTGTACATCTCAGAGGTACATATTGTACTTTATACTGCACTACATCTCAGAGGTACATATTGTACTTTATACTGTACTACATCTCAGAGGTACATATTGTACTTTATACTGTACTACATCTCAGAGGTACATATTGTACTTTATACTGCACTACACCTCAGGTACATATTGTACTTTATACTGTACTACATCTCAGAGGTACATGTTGTACTTTTTACTGTACTACATCTCAGAGGTACATATTGTACTTTATACTGTACTACATCTCAGAGGTACATATTGTACTTTATACTGTACTACATCTCAGAGGTACATATTGTACTTTATACTGTACTACACCTCAGAGGTACATATTGTACTTTATACTGCACTACATCTCAGAGGTACATATTGTACTTTATACTGTACTACATCTCAGAGGTACATATTGTACTTTATACTGTACTACATCTCAGAGGTACATATTGTACTTTATACTGTACTACATCTCAGAGGTACATATTGTACTTTATACTGTACTACACCTCAGAGGTACATATTGTACTTTATACTGTACTACATCTCAGAGGTACATATTGTACTTTATACTGTACTACACCTCAGAGGTACATATTGTACTTTATACTGTACATCTCAGAGGTACATATTGTACTTTATACTGTACTACATCTCAGAGGTACATATTGTACTTTATACTGTACTACATCTCAGAGGTACATATTGTACTTTATACTGTACTACACCTCAGAGGTACATATTGTACTTTATACTGTACTACATCTCAGAGGTACATATTGTACTTTATACTGTACTACATCTCAGAGGTACATATTGTACTTTATACTGTACATCTCAGAGGTACATATTGTACTTTATACTGCACTACATCTCAGAGGTACATATTGTACTTTATACTGTACTACATCTCAGAGGTACATATTGTACTTTATACTGTACTACATCTCAGAGGTACATATTGTACTTTATACTGCACTACACCTCAGGTACATATTGTACTTTATACTGTACTACATCTCAGAGGTACATGTTGTACTTTTTACTGTACTACATCTCAGAGGTACATATTGTACTTTATACTGTACTACATCTCAGAGGTACATATTGTACTTTATACTGTACTACATCTCAGAGGTACATATTGTACTTTATACTGTACTACACCTCAGAGGTACATATTGTACTTTATACTGCACTACATCTCAGAGGTACATATTGTACTTTATACTGTACTACATCTCAGAGGTACATATTGTACTTTATACTGTACATCTCAGAGGTACATATTGTACTTTATACTGTACTACATCTCAGAGGTACATATTGTACTTTATACTGTACATCTCAGAGGTACATATTGTACTTTATACTGTACTACATCTCAGAGGTACATATTGTACTTTATACTGTACTACATCTCAGAGGTACATATTGTACTTTATACTGTACTACATCTCAGAGGTACATGTTGTACTTTATACTGTACTACATCTCAGAGGTACATATTGTACTTTATACTGTACATCTCAGAGAGCTAACAGGATATAAAGGGTAAACTCGTACACATTAATGCAGCAGTAATATTAATCCAGATGTAATAGTGAAACATTTTTCTGATCTATCAATATGTACTTCCTTTAAGTACTGATAATACTTACATTCTGATAATACTTACATACTTTTACTTCAGTGAGGTTTTGAATGCAGGATTTCGTGTGCTGAAGTACTTTTTATCTGAATACTTCTGCAACCGCTGTATATATATATGAATGAATACATGAAGAATATCGACAGTGAAATGGTTATATAGAAACATCAATGAAGCAAATTAAGAGTAAATCCATAAAATACACAAATAAATGATTTGATCTTTCCGTGAAGGTTCAGCAGAATATTTGACTCCTTTTATTATTATCAATAGATGAATGAAGGTGTTCTGATCTGATGACTGTCTCAGTGACTTTAATACAAATATAACTAATCAAACCAAGTTTAGTGGTTCTCTTCTCAACCAGAACCACTAAACTGAGACTAGTTGGACTGTGAAGAACATGTGGAGGACAAACATCTCTCAACACGTTTTCATATTTTAGTAACATTCTTTTGCTTAAAGATGAAGCTGCTTTGTTTTAAGAGTTTTCATAGACGTACAGTTTTACACATAATCTCTAAAAGTGAGTAAAAAAAGATGCAAATAATGAAAGCTGTAATATCTGACTTAGCGTTTTATGTGTTTTTGCTTTTAATTTTGTGCACAAAAGTCCATTTAAAACTATTGAGGTCAAAGGTCACTGTGACCTCAATATAAAACGTTTCCATTAATCAAGAATTCGTCAGTTTATGACAATTTCACACAAATGTCTCATAAAATGATGACGATGAAGTTTTGGACAGACACGTATACAAACTATTGTTTACACTTATTTCCCTTTAACTCTTACTTATTTGTACATAATTGTCTCAATACAGACGTTTCTTCATCATCTTTCAGAAACAAATTAAAATGAATGAACCAAAATGTACTTTAGCACCATATTTATAAATATATATATATATATATATATATATATATATATATATATATTGTTATATAATATTACATATCGCGGGTATACATTTTCATGCACATCACCCTGTCAGAGGAAGTAATCCAGTTTAATGTGGATTGGGGGATCAGACATGTGGATAAGCTTCCGGTTTAAACAGAACAATGTAAACATATGAAGCGAAGTATTTGAATCCACCTGGAGAAAGAATTCAGGAAAATGAGGTTTGTAGGAAGCGAGAGGTATGAAGGGACGGAGAGTGCAGGCGGGCACGTTCTAATCTGACATCATAAATCACCAGCAGCTCTTTATCTCCCCTCATCAATGTTTCAGAGGAGTCGCGGATCGATCCGTCCGGCTCTCCTTCACTCTATTAATTTCAGCCGCCTGCCTTTAGATGTCCTGCACAGAAACGGCTCAAATCACATCATTTTATCCCTTACATGACCATTAAGTGTCTCTTTTTACATTTTGGATTCAGGGGGTTTAATCCTGTGTTTTCAGGCACTTCTGCAGCTTTACAGGGTAATTAATGATTCACACAAAGTCCATTCAATGACTCCTGATCAATTACTCAGTTAGATATTGTTTTAATTGGCTGTAAGAGAAGCTATAAATTGGTCCACCACTTTGGTTCAAACTCATTTAGTCCACACGTTCATGCTCCCATACACACACATTTTAACATGTGTGTCTGAGTGATCTGTTTCTGAGAAAAGCTCTCAGGCAGTTGTACACATGTCTCTGGATATTAAATATAAACCATAATACCCACAATAACATCAGATAATACCCCGTGATAAACAATAACACACACACCCCTCCAGACGCTGCTCTTTGTTGGGATTGCGGTCACACACTCGTACCTGGAAGCATCACTGCAGATAATCCCAGAATTAATAATTAATCAGGTTTATTGATCTCATTGATCTTCATCTCTTTCAGGAACGTTCAAGAATGGGATCGCGGAGGGGGAGGTGGACCCCACCTTCGGCCCCCTGGAGGCCATGCGACTCTCAGTGTTGACGGACTCGCCGGTCTGGGTGATCCTCAGCGAGGTGAGACCGCCTGGACTGGAACCAGATTAAAACCAGTGTGACCCACAACAACTTGTGTTTTTTATTCATGAATGGCTTCTCAAGAACACATTCATCCAAAGTTTCTTACTGTACCTTGTAAAAAAGGGGTCTTTGAGGAAGATGGTTCTCGATTTGAGTTTACGGGTTCCTGCAGAGGTTTTCTAGATTTCATTTAGAATTAAGGGATTTCTTGAAGAGGTTTACAGGGTTCTAAGTAGGATATTCAACATCGTACAGGCATTCCAAAGAGGGTTTTGGAGGTTCCAGAGGTGGTTTGAGGGGTTCTGGAGGAGGTCTACAAAGGCTGCACAAGTTTCAAAAAGGTTTTCTGGGTTCTTGAACGGGTCTTGGATGCAGTTCAAAGCATCTTGGAGAGACTTCAGTGGATTTCAGTGATGCTGTGGATCAAGAGGCCCTTGAAGAAGTCCCAGGGACTTTGACAAGTTATCTATGTATGTTACAAAGGTGCTTGAGAGGCCTCCAATGTGTCTTGATAACGTTTGAGTACTGGAGGATACAAGAATTCTTGAGGAGGTTTCAGTGGTCCCAGGCATCCTTCAAAATCAGAGGGTATAATAGAAGATTCTCGTAGTGCTGGAAATGAATGTTTGATGGGATTCCAGGCGTCCTTGAGGGGGTTTCCTGATGGAACTTGAAAGAGATTCATGAGATATTTCTGAGGTTATGGAGATGCTTCCAGCGGTCCATGATGAGGTGTAAAGGGTTCTTTAGGAAGATCAGATGTTGAGGTAACAACCTCTTAAACGTCTGGTTTCTCTGCACATTCACATTCAGCCAAACAACGTAATCCTTAAAAACTTCAAAAAGTCAAAATTAACTGGAAGGGTCTAATTATCTTTTTGTTTTAATGGAAGCAACAGAGTAGTGCTGGTGTGAAGGATTAGGACTGACCCCTGACCTTACTTTGAGGAGAAACTGTGTCCATGTTAACCCTTTAAAGAACGCTTTAGTCTGAGAGGCTTTTTAAAAGTGGTGTCATGGACCTTTGTTGATCCGTACTGATCCCCCTCACAGATTAATAACTCAGTCTATCGTTAACCATCAGTGTAAATAAAGTTGAATCGTTAACCATCAGAGTGTAAATAAAGTTGAATCGTTAACCATCAGAGTGTAAATAAAGTTTAATCGTTAACCATCAGTGTAAATAAAGTTTAATCATTAACCATCAGAGTGTAAATAAAGTTTAATCGTTAACCATCACAGTGTAAATAAAGTTTAATCGTTAACCATCACAGTGTAAATAAAGGTTAATGTTAACCATCAGAGTGTAAATAAAGTTTAATCGTTAACCATCACAGTGTAAATAAAGTTTAATCGTTAACCATCAGAGTGTAAATAAAGTTTAATCGTTAACCATCAGTGTAAATAAAGTTTAATCGTTAACCATCAGAGTGTAAATAAAGTTTAATCGTTAACCATCACAGTGTAAATAAAGTTTAATCGTTAACCATCACAGTGTAAATAAAGTTTAACGTTAACCATCACAGTGTAAATAAAGTTGTACTGACTCAGTAGAACATGTGTTTCTAGTCTCTGATCTCTGATCATGTTTCATTATAAACAACCAATCAGTGTTTAAACCAACAGGAGGAGAGCTAGTAACGTTAGCAGCACCGCTAACGGCTAACCAACGGAGGTTCACTTCAGTTACATTATGATGCCTTCAGGCTCTGCTCAGTTACATTATGATGCCTTCAGGCTCTGCTCAGTTACATTATGATGACTTCAGGCTCTGCTCAGTGAACATGAGTACTGGCTGAAGGTACATTATAACGTCATCATGATGTGTTCACATGTCATCTGTAAAATGTAGTTTTGGTGATGAACTAGAATAAATCCAGTAGTTTGAAGATGTTTTCACATGAATATAAAATAGATATTAGAGATGAATTATGAGCAGTTTAACTTCCTAACACGAGCTCTAAGAACATTATTATCATTAAAAATAATGAGATTAGTTTTAATCAATAAAAATACAATCTATTATTTCCTTATCATTTGCATTGTGTGTTTTTATGAAGAAAAAACACTTTGAATTACTTTAACAAAGTAAAAGTATAACATTTAGAATGTTTGATGGTTTTCAGAGATTTTTCTGGATCCTTGTAGACCAGCTGCTCTAATAAAGAGATATGTATCTGTTAATATGGATCATCAATGATCTGTAATAAGTATCAATGTGATTGTGGATCTTTAAAAGTTCTATTTGCTCTCTTTTTTCTTTTGTATTTAAAGTATTTTAAAACCTGTTGAGCTCTACATCCTCATACTGGTCTAAACTGGATCATGTACCTGCATGCTGTGTCCTGACCCTGGTCTCATACTGGTTTCTCTGGTCTCCCCTGACTCAGATCTTCATAAAGAAAGCAGAGTGAAGCTCTCTGAGGCTCTCGGTCACCAGATCCTCACCGGATCCACACCGGCGGTGCCACAGCGCCTCCGTCTGGCCGGACCTCGCCGCTGCACGCGGATCACAGACTAAAGACTGGACTCAGACGATGCTGTTGGCTGAGAATCTTGTATTTATGTGTACATACAGGAAGGTAGATGTTGAAAACACTGGTAATCGCCACGTCCTCTGAAACCTGCTGCTTCAAAGACTCAAAGACTCAAAGGCCTCTTTCTTATCTGCAGACGGTTGGTCCGGACCTTTCTACCAACACCCCCCTCCCTCCTCCCCCGCTCACCCCCCCACAGTAACCGTGTATGTGCATATATGCATAGAGATGTACACACTTCCATATGAATGCCCTCTCAGTGTGTCGATGTGTGTCTGTAGCTGCTGTTCAGAGGTTTGCCTTAACGAAGACGAAGAGCCCCGGACAAAAGTACCCAGAATGCTTTGCTGCGACCTCGGCCTTGAAACTACTGACGACGACGGCTGGTGTTTTACTGTTTCAAAGAAGTCTTTTAGGTTGTTTTATTTTCAGTTAACTGAGGCCTTTCTACTTCACAGTACTCTGATGTACTTCACAGTACTTTAATGTACTTCAAAGTACTCTAGTGTACTCTGTTCTACTAAACAGTACTCTAATGTACTTCGTGGTACTCTACAGTACATTACAGTGCTATTATATACTACAGCACTCTAACATACTCTGCAGTACTTTACAGTATATTACTCTAATGTACTCTACAGTATGCTACAGTACTCTGATGTATTTTACAGCACTCTAACATACTCTGCAGTACTTTACAGTATATTACTCTAATGTACTCTACAGTATGCTACAGTACTCTGATGTATTCTACAGTACTCTAACATACTCTGCAGTACTCTATACTACTGTAAAGTACTTTAAAGTACTCCACAGTACTGTAGTTTCCTCTGCTGTCTTGAGAGATTCACGTCTTTTCTTTCTTTACAGTTTCAGTCTCTTTTTTGACTCTCTTGGTAAAACAACAGTCTAGTTTAATTTGTATTTCTCTGTAAAGACGTCTTTTGTCCTTTTGGATTTTGTTTCCTCGGATTATTATTTTCTCTCTTTGTTTGTTCCCTCGCTTCAGTTATTAGTTCCCTCAAATTATGTAAATGTTTCCATCGAATTCTGAACGATGAGTCCTCAAGTGTTCAGACGATGAACAAGGTTTAAAATCCTGAATAAAATCAAACCAAGACTCAAAACTAACTAAAGAACTCAAATTACAATAAAGCCAGTTAAACGATGGTTTTATGAGACTTTCACGATTTAAAAACAGAAAGAATAATATTAAGTTACCTTCAAATGAACAAATCCATTATCAGTTATTGATTATTATTAATGTGTTGGATTAAAGAAAACATTTCTTCCAACTCCTCCATGACATCACCTCTTCTGTCAAAAACACAATTTTTTGGCTTCAGATGAGAAACTGAGCGTCTCTTCAAGCTTCAGGAAAACATCCACGAGTCGTCTCTTCTTTTCTTTGTAAGATGCACTGGAACGCATTGCTATAATCTTGTGTTTGTCTTTTGTATCCTTTAGATAAAACTCTATTTAAATGATCCTAAACTTCTATCCAATCTGTGACTTGTAATAAAGACGGAAATTTAAAATGATTTTCTTTCTATTTTTGGGGGTGTATGTTTGTTATGAGAGGGGGGGGGGGGCATATTTCTGTGAATGTCATCAGGTTTCATCAACAATGCTGAAATGCCAACATCACTCCGCTGTGACGAAGCTGATTCATCTCAGGAGAAACTGCGAGGTATGAATTCATTTAAAATGTGGACTTCACAATAAAGGTCATGTTTACTCAGTGGTTACACATTGTCAACATACTGTATGTCCAAATAGAAACAGCTACTTGGTTAAAAATGTGGTCCGGTGACGTCACGGGTCACATGACTCCCAACAGCTCTGCACTGAAATGCTGAGAGAATTAAAGGGACATTTTTTGGGGAAAAATGCTCATGAGATGGATTTAAGTCATATGTGTTCAGTACAGAGCTGGAAGCAGGATTCGGGTTAGTTTAGCTTAGCATAGTGACTGTAAGCAGAGGGAAACAGCTAGCCTGGCTCTATTTATAAGAAATACACAATAATAAACGTACTAATGTGTGGTTTTAAGGTAAACTGTTGTCACGGTGAGGCTGTCCAGTGTAATTGGGGGTAACTTTTGTTATTTTTCATTTATCTAAGTAAAATGTACCACATACAAACAATAATTAAACAAACAATGTGTTATCGTCATCATGTTCAAAATGGATGACATCTTTACCCTCATTTTTAATAATATTATGGTTGGTTTTACATAATATATAAACTTTCATTTGAGTGCAAAAAGGAACAGAATGTTTACGATAAAATAAATGCGCTAAAGATTCTGGTATTTTCCTCATGAAATCTTCATTTCGCAGTCCTTTTTCATCAGCCAATCAGCGCGCACTTCCTCTGAGGGCTCGACCAATCAGCGCTGTCCACGAGGTTCAGCTCTGGGAGGGGGGGGGCGGGACTAACTGGCTTGTCCGACCGAGATCCCCCCCCCCCTTTCGACCAATCAGCTGTTGACAGTTGACAGGAAACGTCAAACATTCCCTCCTGCTGACCAATCAGCGACGTTGGTGGGAGGTGGCCTTGTGCTCCTCCAATCTCCCATGTGACGCTCCTCAGTCGTTTACATCCGAGAGCACGGAGGTGAGTAAAGAGACCGATAAACGGCACTTATTCCCGGGGAAAACACAGCGCGTGAGTAGCGTCTTCTGATAAACCGTCGGTTTGTTTATACTCTCTGTGTGCTGATTATACAAATAACGTCCGTTAAAAGCCGTTGAAACCAAAAAGCTCCGTGGCTCCAGCACGCCGTTAGCATTAGAGTGGCTAACTGGAGCTAATTAACTACAGGTGAATTAAGCTAGGCTAGTTAGCATGCTGCGTTGGCCTAACGGAGAAAAGGTTGATCCTCTGAGGACACTGAAACGATTTAAATAAGCCGGTACTGGAACATAAATGTCAGTTATAATTTTAAGGTAAAGGTGTAAAAACGACGAGCTGTCAAAACAAATGAATGAGTGAAGTGTCAAGAGGTCAGTTAGCATGTTAGCATGTTAGCTTCATCGCTCTCGCAGAACCAAACTTGCAGCTAAATGTCAATCAGAAACCTATACAAATTATTTAAATTTTTAAATCTATCATATATGTGAGGCATTTTTTTTGTGGAAACCAATATAATATTATTTATATATATATATATATATATATATATATATATATATATATATATATATATATATATATATATATATATATATATATATATATATATATATATATATATATATATATATATATATATATATATACGTATGGTGATGTTAACCATTGATTATTTCCAACCTGTCAATAAGTCATCGTGATTAATCATTCACTTTTAAAAATGGAGGAAATAAATAAAATAAAATGATGCACAAGACGTCTATAAATGTGTTATTTTGGATGAAACAGGACAGCCTTTAATGGCTTTGTTTTCTTTCTTTCTTTCTTTTTTACAATTTAATAGTGTTTCATTGTAAACATGAATTCAATGTAGAGCATTGTTGAAACAAACAAAGTACAATAGATTTAAGATGCTTTTTAAATTAATACAAACGCTCCAACTCAAACGCTATCAAGGGACATTTAAGTAGATGTGTTTGTTTGAATTATATTATTTAAGTAGTTATTAAGTAGTAGTAGTAGTTACTTTACACACATAAAGCTCCTACACAGTAACTAGAAGACAGTTTAATGTCTGCCTGTATTTAATACATATTTACCTTGTAGTCTGAAGTCTTCATCAGCGATCCTCTGATGTCTTGAGGACAATTTGTCCTTTTTAAAACGAACCTGTTTGGATTCATTCTGAGATATTTGGCAGAGATTCAAGGACAAGAAACAACAGTTGTAAGAAATCCTCACATTTGAGAAGCACTAATAAATTACTTTGGTTAAAGCTCCACCCCTTTTAGACAACCATGTGACACATTAATGTGTTCATAAACATTCTCTAATGATGTGATCCGGTCTCTCGGGTGAATCCGGCTCAACCTGCTGTGTGTGTCGCACCGGCTCTAACGTTTAATTTATTCAAATACAAACTGTTAAAGTTTATAAGCTCACGTGCTAATGTACTTATTTAAAGATTAGTTTTAATAAGATGTAGACCACAATCTGACTAACGGATGTAAAGATATTTACACTTCCGTCGCTACACTGACACCAAATAAATCCACAAGTTCAGTGACATCGCTGAATCTGCATTTTATGACAAATGCTGAGAATATTTGTCAATGAAGTAAATAAGTAAATAATAATTATTTGTGTTAATAAATCAGCTTGGTAAACATCGTAACTAGTTGTTTCTGTTGAGTCATGAAACTGTTTCTTTTCTGTAACAATAGATTTTTTTGAAAGTTTATTCTATTTTTTCTAATGTTTATTTTTCATTGTTTAGGACACATTTTTAAAATGTTAATATTTTAAATAAAAAATATTTTTTGATAATAATTGATCCGTTATTGTTGGTGTCAGAAATCCCTCAAATTGCACCGTTCAGCCCGAGAATTTATATATATTGAAGAAGAGAAGGAGTTATTAAAATCATCTGTTGGTCTCGCATGGAAACAGATGAGTCACACATTGAGAAACTCCAGTCAATCATTCAGTGTTTATATTCACTGATTTCTGTTTAAATAGTAACCCGTCTGTCCTGTTGGGACACTTGGGTCGTCCTCCAAAGCACCGCGTCTCCTCCATCAAAACCAGTTCTGTTATCAGTCGTTGAGCCAGAGCAGCAGACGTCCTGCAGGCTCAACGGACTCCTAATATCAGATTAACTGTAAGATCCAGACCTTCAGAGAGGAGACGGACGGCTGTTATCGGCCAATCAGAGAGCTTCTAAAAGGTTGTGACTGTAAACATGATGAAGTAAAAACACATCTGTAGTGACTCAATCACTCATACAGAACTCCAACAAGTGGATTCATCCGCCGCTGAAAGTAGTTCCAATAATTCATCCTAGTAGAATCATCTGGACCTCAAATACAAAGTTTAATTTATAGATAATAATCGATCACATTATTAGTCACGTTAACCACAATGATTTCCTTCGTTGAGCCCTAAATTAAACTATATATTTAGGATTTATTTCTTTAGTAGGACCCAATAATAAAATAAAAGAAGCCACCAGACAAAGGGATAACATTTGTAATGAAATAAAAGCAATTTATTCTGTTTTTAGATGACAATTGACTTAATTTGTTCTTAAAATTTGCATAAATATGCTTAGCATAAAATGGTTAATCAATTTATTGGTTCACATTTTACCTGTTACAGTTTTACATTTTTAATATTTTCACTGTGAAGCTTTTAATTGACGGCGTCCCTCAAAACGCCACGTGGGCGCCGGTCAGACGGCTTTAATGCTAAGCTAACAGCTAGCGCCGGTGGTCACACTCTGTTAGCCAGGCATGGTAATCCCGCTGCAGGCTAATCTGATTATCAGCAGGTTAACGCACAAAGAGATCTGAAGGTTTATTGACTTCTTATTCAAAGAGAGAGGAGCTGATATTCATAACGCATCTTTTATTTAATAGATTTAAACGTGTCATTATTCCCCCGAACACAAATCACTTTTAAACTTTAAACATTTTGTGTATAGTAGATTTGTGCACATCCTGTATTTCAGTTGGATGACAAATCATTAATTCAATAAAATAAAACATTAAAATATTTAATTATTTTGCTGTTTTATTTTTTCTTAAAGTGAAAAATATTAAATAAGATTTACTACAACAAGTTGATTCTGAGCCTATTTTAAGAAATTTAGAAACTATAAATGTAAAAACAAACATAACGACATCTTAGTTTTAGCGATGTACAAAATGTTGGTTTTATATATATATATATATTTAAATAATATCCTTCCTGGGAACATTTAAATGGTTGTTTTCCCAAAAATGGACCCTCGGTTGACGGTAACAATAATTATGTGGAGTTCTGTTGTGACTGAATTAATGTTTAAAGATAATAAATGGATTTATTTGTTTATGATGATGGGAAAATAAACTGCTCAATTTATAAAGTTAGCTCTGTTATTTACCTGTAAACACTGTGTGAGTGTGTGTGTGTGTATATATATGTATATGTGTATGTGTATGTATATATATATATATATATATATATATATATATATATATATATATATATATATATATATATATATATATATATATATATATATTATGTGTGTGTGTAATGAGTAACCTGCAGCCTCTTGGTGTTAATGTGCCGCAGAGTAAATTGACCGCGTGTGTGTGTGTGTGTGTGTGTGTGTGTTGTGGGGTGCTGCAGTAATCCCTCGGGGGTGTAATCTCATTAAGGTTGCGTGTCCCGTGAGTGCTGGTCCGTCACCCGGACGACGTGTGCGTGTGTGTGTGTGTGTGTGTGTGTGTGTTGTCACAGTTTGTGATGAAATAGTTATTTATATAAAAGTCTGTAGAGACCTGAACGTTTGTGCAACATAAACACAACATGAGGTAAAAACAAACCGATGTGCTCACTCCCTCGTCTCGTCTCCCCCCCTCCCTCCAGACTATGGATCAGAAGGTCGGGTTGTTGGTTCTTCTTCTGGCCGTTGGCCTCCTCTGCCTCAGTCTGGCTCCTGTTTCTCAGGCTGAGGACCTGATGGAGGACGTTCTGGGGGACGAGCTGGACGTGGAGGACGAGCTGGATCTGGATCTGGGTATAGCTGGAAGAGAGGAGGAGGAGGAGGAGGAGCTAGAGGGAGACGTTCAGGATGAGGAGGCTCCTCCCACACCCAAAACCCCTCCTATACCCAAGGTAAGATGGAGTACTGATGTTGTGCACTAAACCCACATCACAAAGAAAACAAGTAGCTTCTGTTGATAGTTTTGAAAAAAAAGTCTTGCCTTTTATTTGTCGCTCCATCATGAACGCTTTTCTTCCTCTTGTTCCTCATCTTCTTCTTCCTCTTTCTCTTCCTCATCCTCTTCTACTTCTTCAGGTGACCTACAAGGCTCCAGAGCCGATGGGGGAACATTTCATCGCTGAGTCTTTTGACCGAGGGACATTAGACGGGTGAGTGTTTTATCTTTATTTAAAATAATAAAGATATTATTGTCTCAGGTGTTTCTTTGAGATGTGAGACCTGCTGGTTGTCTCTGACCAGGTGTGTTTGTTACTGAACTCACCTGTGTGGTTTCAGGTGGGTGCTGTCAAGCGCCAAGAAGGAGGACACTGACGAAGACATCGCAAAGTACGACGGTAAGTACACAAATACAAATACTGTGTTATTGTCCTCACATGAAGTACATGCAGTGATGGAGTAAGTATTCACTTCCGTTACGTCAGTCAAGGTACAAATAACCACAGTAAAAATACTGTGTTCCAGTAAAAGTACTAATACCACACAGAAAATATACTGTATTACAATAAAACGTTCCTTCAGTATAATCAGTAAAATGTAGTTTAGTATTCAAACTTAGTTTGTCTTAGTCAAATAGTTGTACTATGTTATATATATATATATATATATATATATATATATATATATATATATATATATTGTATTCATGTAAAAACAGTATTTTACTGTTGTAGTCGGTTAAACTGGAGGAAAAATTACTTCAACCATCAAACTATTTTCTGATTAGTTTGCATGATGATGACGATGGTGATGATGTAATCTCCAGGTAAATGGGCCGTGGAGGAGATGAAGGACAGTAAGCTCCCCGGTGATAACGGTCTGGTCCTGAAGACTCGAGCCAAACATCACGCCATCTCCGCTCAGCTGCTGCGACCTTTCACCTTCGACACCAAGCCCCTCATCGTCCAGTAAGAAGAAGCCGAAGCTCTCCACGACTTTTCTCACCTGTCAGGTGTTCTTCATCGCTCTCATCTCTTAACATATCCGTCTTGTGTTCTCAGGTACGAGGTGAACTTCCAGGCCGGTATCGACTGCGGCGGCGCCTACGTGAAACTGCTGAGTCAGACTCCCGACCTCAACCTGGTCAGTTTTACTCAGTACACACCTGTACAGGCTGCTGTTACTCTACTTTAACACATATTTGTATTTACTGTTGCATGATTTTAATGTTAGAGTTGAATGAGAGACTTTAGACTCTAAACGTGTCCCTTTGTGTGTCTTCAGGACCTGTTCGGGGATAAAACTCCGTACACCATCATGTTCGGACCCGACAAATGTGGAGAAGAATACAAACTGCACTTCATCTTCAGACACAAAAACCCCAAAACTGGAGAGTACGAAGAGAAACACGCCAAGAAACCTGACTCCGACCTGAGGACGTACTACACCGACAAAAAAACTCACCTGTACACACTGGGTAAGACACACCTGTACACACTGGGTAGGACGCTGGGTAGGACACGCATTAATCAGCGTTCAGGTGTGTAACTCCTCACCTCTGTGTCGCCCCCCAGTGGTGAACCCTGACAACACCTTTGAGGTGCTGGTGGATCAGACGGTGGTGAACAGCGGCAGCCTGCTGACGGACATGACCCCTGCTGTGAACCCCGCCGCTGAGATCGAGGACCCCGACGACCAGAAGCCAGAGGACTGGGATGAGAGGCCCAAGATCCAGGACCCAGCCGCCACCAAGCCCGAAGACTGGTCAGTATACATGCTTAGTAATATAGGAGACTGGTCAGTACACATAATTCGTAATGTAGAAGACTGGTCAGTACGCATGCTTCGTAATACCGAAGGCTGGTCAGTACGCATGCTTCGTAATACAGAAGCCTGGTCAGTACGCATGCTTCGTAATAACGAAGGCTGGTCAGTACGCATACTTTATAATGTAGAAGACTGGTCAGTACGCATACTTCGTAATACAGAAGCCTGGTCAGTACGCATACTTCGTAATACCGAAGGCTGGTCAGTACGCATGCTTCGTAATATAGGAGACTGGTCAGTACGCATACTTCGTAATACAGAAGTCTGGTCAGTACGCATACTTCGTAATACAGAAGCCTGGTCAGTACGCATGCTTCGTAATAACGAAGGCTGGTCAGTACGCATACTTTATAATGTAGAAGACTGGTCAGTACGCATACTTCGTAATACAGAAGCCTGGTCAGTACGCATACTTCGTAATGCAGAAGACTGGTCAGTACGCATGCTTCGTAATGCCGAAGGCTGGTCAGTACGCATACTTCGTAATACAGAAGCCTGGTCAGTACGCATACTTCGTAATGCAGAAGACTGGTCAGTACGCATGCTTCGTAATGCAGAAGACTGGTCAGTACGCATGCTTCGTAATACCGAAGGCTGGTCAGTACGCATGCTTCGTAATACCGAAGGCTGGTCAGTACGCATGCTTCGTAATACCGAAGGCTGGTCAGTACGCATGCTTCGTAATACCGAAGGCTGGTCAGTACGCATGCTTCGTAATACCGAAGGCTGGTCAGTACGCATGCTTTATAATACAGAAGACTGGTCAGTATACACTTGAAAACAGGATATTTCGTTTAAAAGGGTTACAAAATGTTTGATTATTGATAGCAGGCTGAGAGTCTGAGATTATCTGCCGGATTGCTGTTGTAATCTGTGAGTAATGTGTGGTTGTGTGTATACAGTTATTTATACTTAAATGTATCTATGTGTGTCTTGTCTGCAGGGATGAGGACGCTCCTGCTCAAATTCCAGATGAAGATGCAGTGAAACCAGATGGCTGGCTGGATGATGAGCCCGAGTACATCGGAGACCCCGACGCCGTCAAACCTGAAGACTGGTGAGAGTCGCGACATGACGACCTCCGATTGGCTGATTTTAAGTAGGACTCTAGACCCCATGCTCATCTGTCTGTCTGTGCTTCCTATCTGTCAGGGACGAGGACATGGATGGCGAATGGGAGGCCCCTCAGGTCCCAAACCCCGCCTGTGAGACCGCCCCCGGTTGCGGCGCCTGGAAACGGCCGGTGATCGACAACCCCAACCACAAGGGCAAGTGGAAGCCCCCAATGATCGACAACCCCAACTACCAGGTGAGTTTGTAACCTCGCAACCTGTAGTGAGGCGTTCAGGTGCGGCTGTGTTTGGACCGATGGGCGATAATCAGGTTAATTTATAAGGTAAAATTAGTGATCAGTACGCATACTTTATCATACAGAAGGCTGGTCAGTATGCATACTTTGTAATACAGAAGACTGGTCAGTATGCATACTTTATCATACACAAGGCTGGTCAGTATGCATACTTTATCATAAAGAATGCTGGTCAGTATGCATACTTTATCATACACAAGGCTGGTCAGTATGCATACTTTATCATACACAAGGCTGGTCAGTATGCATACTTTATTATACAGAAGGCTGGTCAGTATGCATACTTTGTAATACAGAAGACTGGTCAGTATGCATACTTTATCATATAGAAGACTGGTCAGTATGCATACTTTATCATACAGAAGACTGGTCAGTATGCATACTTTATCATACACAAGGCTGGTCAGTATGCATACTTTATCATATAGAAGACTGGTCAGTATGCATACTTTATCATATAGAAGGCTGGTCAGTATGCATACTTTGTAATACAGAAGACTGTTCAGTATGCATACTTTATCATACAGAAGACTGGTCAGTATGCATACTTTATCATATAGAAGACTGGTCAGTATGCATACTTTATCATATAGAAGGCTGGTCAGTATGCATACTTTGTAATACAGAAGACTGGTCAGTATGCATACTTTATCATATAGAAGAGTGGTCAGTATGCATACTTTATCATATAGAAGACTGGTCAGTATGCATACTTTATCATATAGAAGACTGGTCAGTATGCATACTTTATCATATAGAAGGCTGGTCAGTATGCATACTTCATAATACGTGAGACTTAATCGGGTTAATTTGATTCTGTCCTCAGGGCGTCTGGAAGCCGAGGAAGGTCCCCAACCCGGTGTTCTTCGAGGACCTGCAGCCATTCAGGATGACTCCGTTCAGCGCCGTGGGCCTGGAGCTCTGGTCCATGACCTCCGACATCTTCTTCGACAACTTCTTCATCACCGACGACCGCAGCACCGCCGAGCGCTGGGCCGCTGACGGCTGGGGGCTGAAGAAGGCTGCCGAGGGCGCCGCTGATGTGGGTGAACTGGAGCTGATTCATTTGTTGGGTCAAATATAAATACAGCTATTACAAATAGAACAAATGACTATAAAGCAGCTTTAAACGAAGAAATAAAAACTAAATTAGAGATGGAAGACTGAAAGTAAAAGTAATTTAGTTTAGACATTTTATGACGCTATCCATCCGTTAGTGTGTTTGTGTTATTGAGTGAATCTGAACTAACTCTTCATAACACTTAAAGTCACACAATAACACTAACTAATGGAGGCAGCAGTAGACTAGAAACTGGTGTTCTGAGAGGTTGAATCAGTGTTTTTGTGAATGAGGTCTGGTGGTTTTGAAGAGAGAATAGATAACGGCTTCAGTGTCCAGTCTCTTGTAGTTAAGAGAAGGTGTTGGTCACCATATTATTGATGACCCTGACAACATTTAAAAACTGTTGGCCGTGTGTTACTGTATTTATGTATTCACGTGTTAAATGTTCTATTCTTTGTGTTGTTGCAGCCTGGTTTGGCTACTCAGATGATGAGCGCTGCAGAGGAGCGCCCGTGGCTCTGGGTCGTCTACGTCCTCACCGTGGCTTTACCGGTCGTCCTCATCATCGTCTTCTGCTGCACCGGCAAGGTAACTCACACACACACACACTGTACTGTTAGCTGGGTACAGGAGTCTTTATACCTCGAGGGAAATGCAGAGACGAGCTGACTTAAAGTTCAGAGATGCCACGTTGATGTACCTGGATTGTTCTCTGAACCGGCCTGATGTCTCAGTCTGGTGTGTGTGTGTGTTTGTGTGTGTGTGTGTGTGACTTCCACAGAGGTCTTCAGGATCAGATCAGGGTCAGTTGAGTCTCAGCAGCTTACAGGAAGAATTTAACGAAGCCGGACGTCCAAACCTGGTGACTGCTGCCGATAGAGTAGCTTCACGTGTTTGTGTGATAGTTGTGTTTCTGTAGTTTAGACGTCTTTGTTCTCGTGAAACATCCTCAAACGGCCAACAACCATTTTAAATAAGAACTGCACTTAAATTTGAGATACTTTACTTAATAATCTACTCTGATGCAGCAAATTAACAAATTCCTCCAAGTAGACTTTTGCACTTTTTGATACCTGAAAGAGAGAAAATGCAAATATAGTTATCTGGTTCAGTTTTAGTATTAAATAGATGAAAACGTGCACAAGCAGCAAAGACCTTTGGTGCATTTTTAAGGTGAAGATTCTCCACTGAAACGGTTTGAGAGGCTCTGAATCTGTGAGGTCGACCTGAAGAGTTTTACCTGTTGTTGTTCTGCAGAAGAAGAGCTCAGAGACGCCGGCAGCCGAGTACAAGAAGACCGACGAAGCTCAGCCCGACGTGAAGGAGGAGGACGTGAAGGAGGAAGACGTGAAGGAGGAGGGCGAGGAGGAGGAGGAGGAAGAGGAGGAGGAGAAGGCTGAAGAGGCTGAAGAGGCAGAGAAGAGCAGTCCAGGTATCTACAACGTCTAGACTTCAGGAACCTGAGCTCACCCGTCTGTCACCGTCAGTCTCACTGACTTTAAATCTTTTTCTTCTTTCAGCTGCAGAAGGGAAGAGTGACGGAGAGGAAAGTCCTGCAGAAAACGAGGAAGAGGATGCAGAGAAGGAGGCGACGTCTGACGATGTGAGGAGACAATATAAAGACTAATATAATGTAATGATGCATTCAGGTGCATTTGTTTGGAGTTTTCTTCCATCTTTTTGGTGATGCTTACAGGCCAGAACTAACATGCATGACATGTGAAAACTACTGGATTTTAGCTCCACAACATACAAACACAACTTTTTAGATTAACCGGTTTTCCAGCCGCCATTTCCTGCAGAGCCGACGTACCCTGTTGATATTAAAGTATTAAATATTAAACTGACCGCATGCTGACGGGATGAGGTCATGACGGGATTTAAAACGTGCAGTTTACGACTGTAACGCGTCACATTTGAGGGCGACTCTCCCCCCCACATTTGTTTGATTCACACATTTAAATGACGTTCAACGTTAATATCTTCTCTGCTGTTATTTTCTACTGTTCAAGAACTCAAATGGAGCTGAAACGTTTGTCTGTAAATGTTAAAATTCCTTTTCTCCTCTGTAGAAGTTGGAGGACGACGTTCTGCGGAGATCTCCCAGGAACAGAGAGAGGAAGGTCAGAAAGGACTGATGCCTCAGAATCCACAGCCCTGACCTCCACACCTCCTCCCAACTCCCTCCCCCCTCCTCTAAAATATCTCCCTCCTCCTCCTCCTCCTCCTCCTCCTCCTCCTCCTCCTCTTCTACTGAAGACTAAATGGAACCCCGTGGAAGCAGTGAAGCCGACTAATCAAGACCTCCAGCATATATGGACGCCTGCTCATGATGATGATTCCAGTATGAACAGGACTGAGTTAGTGTAATTTTTAGAGGATTTTTTTGTTTATAAAAGAGATTAATTGAGATTAACTAAAACTTCCTGCATCATTCCACCTGAGCAGACTCAAACTCACGGGATCAACGTGTCCCGTCTGCCGCACCACCACTACCATCACCGCCCGGCGCCGTCCTGAGCTAGCAGAGCGCCACCCTACTAACGGCCTGCTAATTAGCTCTCAGCTACTTGCTATAAGTCTCCTGACAGATGGAAATTTGGCCTTCGACACCCGCTAGTTAGCCATTGATCTGAAGTAGCCATCATTTTGGGTGACCAACAGGATGCTAATTAGCTCACCGTCAGGGTGCTAATTATCCAACAAACATTCACAGAAGTCTTGCCAATTAGCATACCAAAATGCTCCTAATTTGCCCGTGATCATGTGCTAATTGGGCACAGTTACTAACAGTTGTGCAAATTATCCAACCAAAAGTCTTGCCAATTAGCCTAACAGGCTGCTAACTAGGCTAACAGTCAGAATAATGGTCAAGGACATGGAACCCAAACGTCTTGCTTACTAGCCCACAACCAAGGGTGCTAATTAGCGTAACATCAGGGTGCTAATTAGGCTAAACGTAGTTCAAATTATCCAACAAAAGTCTTGCCAATTAGCCTAATAACCTTTCAAACAGTCTAGTTTGCAACTAGCTTGTAATCAACATGTATATTCACCTGCTAACAGTTGATTTATTAGCCTTCTGGGAGATTTATGACCCTACAGATGATCAGGGAGTGAACCCACCCAAAAGTGTTGCTAATTAGTCTCCTAGCATGCTAATTAGCTCATGAACAACTTGGTAGTAATCGGACTACTTGTACTACAGTTTTAAAGCTATCGTCACACAAACTAATTAGTGTTAACAACGGGCTGCTAACAAGCCCACAAAATAGTGTAATTCACTTACCAACAACTAGCTAATTAGCCTGCTAAGCCGCTAATTCACCTACTAACAGTTGGCTCGTTAGCCTTCCTAGATTTATCAAATTAGCTAGTGATTAGCCACCGTGCTAATATTTAAAAATGGCCACTGATACCTTTTTCCTTTTTCATGTCTCGTTTTCTAGTCATTTAGTTGTGTTTTTGTTGTAAAGCTGTTAGCTCCACACACAGCGCTCATGTTTCCTCCGTATTTCTACTGTCGTGTTGTCCTGATGGCAGCGGGGTGGTGGAAGGTCAGAGGTCAGAACCACCGAACATAAAATGGTTGGAGACGAATCTTTGGATTTGACTGTAAATGTCAAATGTTTTTTATTTGTCCAAACAAACGCAACAGCAGCTCTCAGGTGGACGGACACCCAGCTCCTCTTTCTTCAACCCCACATGAAAAGAAAAGGGAGAAAGAAAAGTGCTTAAAACCTTCTCACCTGTGACACCTGAACACCTCGACCAGACGCTCTCCCACATGAACCCATGTCGGGAGTTTAGCACCATTTATTGTAACAGTCGGCACTTGAGCGTGACAAACTACTGTTCCCTGAAAGAACTTTGACAAAATAATCTTAACTCAAGGGTCACTTACTAGCTTTTCCCCCAGACCTTTCAGCTACATCTCTTGGTCTTCATCCAGCGATGGAATTTGCCAAAAGATAATTTGTGACAGAAGTGTCAGTTTAGCAAATTTGTATCTGCTGATGAAGACTGTGAGATGCAGGTGAAAGCTCCAGTAAAAAGCTAGTAAGTGGACCTTGAGTGAAGGCAAAACGATAAACCCAACATTTCAAACACGCAGTCGGCCAACCTCAGAAGAAACAAACCACCAGGTGTCGCCAAAATAAAACCAGAGCTGAACATTTTTAACTAGTTTTGTTTTCATCAACTTGACGACCACCGAGTCACAAGTTACAGTAGTTTAGACTGTAATCGTGACCTCTGACCTTTCCTCTAAACGTCTCCATCGGGACAAAACCTTCTCGTGAGAACACGAGAGGAATAATCATGAAGTCTGTAAAGATCCTGAATTATGTGTTCTCTCTCTTTTTTTATTTTATTTTTTATTATTCATCCTGAAATCCTTTTTTAAGGGTTATTTATAATGCAGAAGAAACTACAAACTCCTGACTTTCTACTTCTGTGACCGAGCGAGAATCATTGTGTGGCATCAGTGTACAGCTTTGGAGAGCTTAAAAAAAAAGAAATAATAATAAAAATACAAAAGCTGGATTTGTGAGTCTTGAAGGTGTTTGATAAAAAGAGAAGTAACTCCACGAGTCTTGTTCCCTTTGATGTGTCCTCTTTGTGTCGTACGTTTTCTGTGGATTTTAAATTCAGGTCAGGATTCTTGATCGGCGTGCTGATTGGCCGATGGGGATGACGGTGGGCGGGTCTCTGGCTGTTGGAGAGGTCAGATTTTGGGGGCTTGAGGTGGACTTGGAGGTCCATAACCTTCATTTCCCTCTTTTTTTAATATATTTTTAGGGTAAACGAGAGCTAGTTACATGTTGGCTGTGAGCTCTGCTGCGTGTAGTCTTTGTTCTTTGAGGTCGAGCGGTCTCCAGCAGCAGTGTTTCAGCCGTACTCTTCATCGTCTGCTTATTTAATGTGGTTTTGTCTCAGAGTTATCTTTGTGTCTGGCTGAAGCTGCCTAGGTGAACCGACTGTAGACTGAACACTGTATCTGCTGGTAAACAAACTTCACATGATCTGTAACTCTGTACCTTTATTATTTGTTGACATTGTGTTTTCAACTATAACGGTCGGTCCTGCAGCCCTGTTTCTGATGTACACACTATGTAGAGAGGTGGACTAAAAGGTCCAACGTTGAATAGAAATACTGTGACGATGCAGCCGAGGTGTGTGTGTGTGTGTGTGTGAGTGAGTGTGTGGACACGCAGTCAACTTTTGTTTTGATGAATAAAAAGGCCAAATGGAAACGAGAGGCTGAACGAGTGTTTAATTATTGTGACTTTCATTCATTTCTTAGACAGAAGACTTTTCCCTTTAAGTCCTTATGGAAAAACTACCAAAAAAATAAACTTAACATTATACTTATTTTGAAAAGGTGTCATTATGTTGCAATAAGTCATTAATTCAAAATACTACGTCATTAAGATGGGACTTTATTAATCACGAAGGAAATTCTATTGCAACAGAAACAGTGAAAAACAAGAATAAAAATACAAATGTGTTTGAACAATAGAATAACAATTAAGTTTAAAGAAATAATGTAAGAATAAAAAAAGTTAAATACAACAAAGATTAAATACAGAGTAAAAATATAAAGTCTATAAGAAATTATATTCACTGGAAACTAAGAAAAGTAATAAGCGTAATATTCAGAAATATATTGTAGTTGATGTTGAAAAAGTATAAAGTTATAATGCACATAGATTAATAAAAATAATATTGCACGATGTTGAAAATAATATATTATAGTAATATATATTATACAGTATACATTATATATATTATACAATATATATTATATATTCATTACGCATTAATTACTCTCTGTTGTACGTTAAGTATCCCTTGCTCTCTATTGGCTATCTTATCCTGTCAATCACCGGTGAGGCGGGAGCAAGGACATTCCTCCTGTCGCTGATGGGAAGAAAAAAAAAAGAGAAAGTTTCCAAGATGGCGGAGTAGCCTTGCCTGTCCGCTGGAAAACAATAGAAGCAGCACCGACGCGTTAGCAGCGTTAAACCCGTGCTAACTGGACTGAAACCGCTCTAAAACCACACATATCCCGACTCGGGCTCGGGTTAGGTGGGGAGGAATATCCGCACCGGGAGAAATTTACATAAAGAATGATGCTTTTATTTAAACGTTTCAGGCTATTAGCCACCTAGCATGCTAGTCAGAGCTAGCTAACTGGTAGCCAAAAACATAGTGTTAGCAGCTAACGGCTACAAGGAGGCGGAGGATCAGCTGTTTACTAGACAGACAGATGCTGTAGGAAGGAGCGGACAGACAGCGACGCTTTCACAGTAAGTCAATTTAAATAAGATTAAATTATCTGGGGAAGTCTTGTCGTTTTGTTTTCTCGTAAGTGTTAAATACTAAAAACACAATATGGGTTTCATTAGCCAAGTTTGTGAAGTTGTTAGCCTAGCGCTAGCCAGCTAAGCTAACTAGCTGCTACCCAAAGCTAACTACTTTTTTTAATACTCGGGAGCAAAAAAATAAAGAAAGTTTCAGACAAGCTGCAGACCCGTTACGATGACGCTATCGTAAACAAACACATGTAAGTGTAGCTAGAGAGCTAACGCGAGCTAGCTCCAAAAATATATCTAATTTAATGATTTTAAAGGAATTCTCGACGCTCCAACTTTGATTTTTTTTTTTTTTTGTGGAGGAATGTTGCTAACTTAACTTAGCTCACAGGGAGTTAGTGTGATAGCGAGAGAGCACACTGGTTCATTTGTATGAAAGTAGTGTAATTGTATTAATTACATAAAAGTAGCTTTGGTTTGTTGTTTTTTTTATATACCGCAGAGATTAATCAGAGGTTTCTCTGGGTTAAACTCGGGCGTAATGTGGCTCTAACAAGACTCCAGTAGCTCTGTTTTTATTCTTTTATTGACACAGCAAGTTAAACGAGCTGTTGTATTTAATAAGAATATAGTGAGTAAAAAAAACCTTCATTTTCCGTTTTTTGGCAGTGTGACTGAAGGCCATTAGCAAGACAAAGGTCGCCTCCATGGAGCCAGTACGGGAGTCTTTGTAAAGGGAAGGGGGGGGGGGGGGGGTGTAGCAAGAAAAAGAGCCCAAAAATCAGCATTAGGGGGAGTATAGTGTAGTAAAAAAAGAGCCCAAAAATCAGCATTAGGGGGAGTATAGTGTAGCAAGAAAAGAGCCCCAAAATCAGCATTAGGGGGAGTATAGAGTAGCAAGAAAAGAGCCCCAAAATCAGCATTGGGGGGAGTATAGAGTAGCAAGAAAAGAGCCCCCAAATCAGCATTGGGGGGAGTATAGAGTGGCAAGAAAAGAGCCCCAAAATCAGCATTAGGGGGAGTATAGAGTAGCAAGAAAAGAGCCCCAAAATCAGCATTAGGGGGAGTATAGAGTAGCAAGAAAAGAGCCCCAAAATCAGCATTTTTATGGACGAAACCTGAGTCGGGGTAGTTTTTTTTTCTTTATATATTGATGATGGCGGATTTTGTTACACCGCGACACAGCGCGGTGATGGAGAGGCTCCGCCGGAGGATCGAGCTCTTCCGGCAGCATCACAACAGCTGCGAGAGCCGCTACGAGAACGCGACGCTGGAGCGGCTGGAGCTCGAGAGGCAGCAGACCTTCGCTCTGCACCAACGCTGCCTGCAGGCTAAAGCCAAGCGGTCCAACAAGCACCGGCAGACCCAGCCGCAGGCCAGCGGAGACCAGGCCGGGCAGAGAGCACCGGGTGGTGGTGGTGGTGCAGAGCTCGGAGAGAGCGGAGGAACGACGGCGGAGCAGAGCCGGAACAGCACCCTGATAGCGGTGAGTGAGCTCTGATGGACACGGATGTTGGAGCTTGAACGCACCACAGCACTGACTCCTCTGGTTGTATAGAAGTCTATGAGAAAATGACACTACTTCTCTCTTGATTTATTACCTCAGTAAACATTGTAAACATGAGTTTATGGTCTCAATCTCTAGTTTCAAGTCTTCTTCAATACAGCATGATGTTCATTTAGTAAATTATTACATTACAGTCATTTAGCAGACGCTTTTATCCAAAGCGACTTACAATTCAGATTCTATTCATACACCGTAGGCTCAGCTACGGGAGCAATGTTTTGGGGTTAAGTGTCTTGCTCAAGGACACATCGACATGCGACTAGCAGAGCTGGAGCCGGGGATCGAACCGCCGATCCTCTGATTGCAGGACGGCTCTGCTCTCCACTTAGCCACGGTCGCCAAGCCAGATCTTCTTCCCCTGGTCTCCTCATCCGTTTGTCTCCTGGTCTCTTCCTCTCCTCATATCCTGGTCTCTTCATTTACTTGTCTCCTTGGCTCTTCAGCTCTTTGGCTACTCCTCTCCTTGTCTCCAAATGTCCTTGTTTCCTCGTCTACTGGTCTCTTACTCTCCTCTTCTCCTTGTTTCCTCGTCTACTGGTCTCTTACTCTCCTCTTCTCCTTGTTTCCTTGTCTCTTCACCACAGGCTGGTGGTGCATTAATAAACCACCGAGAGGAACAATCAGGGGCAGTTTAAATCAGATATTTGGTATTTTACAGATTGCTTTTTAATCAGGAATGTCACTCTGACTCTCAGAACAATACTATCTAAAAAGGTTTCTCGTGTTATATGTGACCAGATATCAGTGGAGGCTAACATGGTACAAATAGTGAACTCTTTATTTAAATAGTGAGATTAAAACAGCAACGTCCTTCTATAGATGATCTGGTTTACTGTTATTGTTGAAAGGAGACTTTTTGAAGGTCTTTTTTGCTGTTTATTAAATAGTTTACATTGCAGAAGAGTCAGAAGCACAAACAGTTTTTACATGACTAAATATTAGAAAGTCAGCAATACAACAGCACAAATTAGACCCTCGTAATGAATCAACACCTCTATAAAACAGTCTTATTATAATATTGGAATAGACCGATATTAGATAGTGTATATGTACTTAAAAGTAATCTTAAGTTATCATTCGCTGTATATTTAAGTCCAAATCATATCCAATCCGTATATTATTTAACTTCACATTAAAGTGTGTACAACTCAAAAGCAAGAGAACATTAGGTTGTAAACAAAGTACATTTTTGGCTTGATTATCTAAAATAAATCTGAATATTTGATTCGTGACATTTGAAGGACTCTTGTGCCGTTAGTTTGTGGCGCTGCTGAGCTGTTAAAGATCAGAAAATAAAATCCTGTGACTGCTGGTTGATTTAAGATCACTGTCTGTGCTGAAGCTCCTATTGGTTGAAACCAC
>JAVDOI010000391.1:0-5000 GCA_032191485.1 Leptoclinus maculatus
CTCCTTAAAGTAACTTACTTTGTTTGCAACTATGGCGCACACACTGCATGCCAGCGTTGCATTTATTTCCATTGGAGGAATGTGTACGCTAAGTGGTGTGCAGATAAGCCTTGTAATCACTGCAGCGCGGCCAAGGGAGCAGGTAATTCAGAATTCCATCTCACGGACTTCTAAAAGTAGCGTTGGACAAACAGCTTTATCACGCGTGACTATGATAAGAAAGTCCAACTGTGTGGAGTTCTCTGATGCTCATATATGAAGGGCTCATCCTAAGCTAACTAAAACACCACCATTCTTTGTTCAGATGAATATTATATTCAATTTCTGCAAATAGGGCTGTTGCCTCACAGCACGAGGGGCCGGGTTCGTTACCGCCGGCTGGACGGCCCTTTTCCCTGTGTCAGGTCGAGGGTTCCAGGGTCTACAGGGTTCTCACAGAGTTCTACAGGTCAGTTCTCACAGGATTCTCACAGGGATTCTCACAGGGATTCTCACAGGGATTCGGTCACAGGGTTCTCACAGGGTTCTCACAGGGTTCCTGTCACAGGGTTCTCACAGGAGTCGTCACAGGGTTCTCACAGGATTCTCAGGGTCACAGATCTCAGGGTTCTCACAGGATTCTCACAGGCATTCTCACAGGATTCTCACAGGGATTCTCACAGGATTCTCACAGGTTCCACAGGATTCACTACGAGGGTTCTCACAGGATTCTCACAGGATTCTCACAGGGTTCTCACAGGGTTTCTCACAGGGTTTCACAGGTTTCCACAGGATTCTCACAGGGATTCTCACAGGGGTTCTCACAGGTTCTCACAGGATTCTCACAGGATTCTCACAGATTCTCACAGGGTTCTCACAGGATTCTCACAGGTTCTCACAGGATTCTCACAGGATTCTCACAGGATTCTCGACAGGATTCTCACAGGATTCTCACAGGGTTCTCACAGGATTCTCACAGGGGTTCTCACAGGGTTCTCACAGGATTCTCACAGGATTCCTCACAGGATTCTCACAGGGTTCTCACAGGATTCTCACAGGGTACTCACAGGAATACAGGGTCTGCACAGGGATTAAGGATTCTCACAGGGTTTCAGGAAGGTTATAAAGGATCTCAGGTTCTCACAGGATTCTCACAGGGTTCATCACAGGGTTCTCACAGGGATTCTCACAGGATTCTCACAGGATTCTCACAGGGTTCGTCTCACAGGTTCTCACAGGGTTCTCTCAGGATTCATCACAGGTTTCTCACAGGGTTCTCGCAGGATTCTCACAGGGATTCTCACAGGGTTCTCACAGGATTCTCACAGGGTTCTCACAGGGTTCTCACAGGATTCTCACAGGGTTCTACAGGTTCGTCACAGGGTTCTCACCAGGATTCGTCACAGGGTTCTCACAGGTTTCTCACAGGGCTCCACAGGGGTTCTCATCACAGGGTTCTCACAGGGTTTCTCACAGGTTCTCAGAATTCTCACAGGGTTCTCACAGGGTTCTCACAGGTCTCGACAGATTCTCAAAGGGTTCTCACAGGGTTCTCACAGGCATTCTCACAGGAGTTCTCTCCAGGATTCTCACAGGATTCTCACAGGGTTCTCACAGGATTCTCACAGGGTTCTCACAGGATTCTCACAGGGTTCTCCGATCAGGATTCTCACAGGGTTTCACAGGAGTTCTCACAGGGATTCTCACGAGGGTTCTCACAGGATTCTCACAGGAGTCTCTACAGGGTTCTCACAGGGTTCTCACAGGTTCTCACAGGGTTCTCACAGGGTTCTCACAGGGTTCTCACAGGATTCTCACAGGATTCTCACAGGGTTCTCACAGGGTTTCTCACAGGGTTCAGGGTTCTCACAGGATTCTCACAGGGTTCTCACGTCTCCAGGTTCTCACGAGGTCTCAAAGGATCACAGGGTCTTACGTTAATTGAGGACTAGTAAAGACATGGCCCGTAGGTCTTCCCTGTGAATGGTTGTCCTGTCACTATGGTTACGTCTGGCCTGTTTGTTCATGCGTGGTACAGTACATGTGAGTGCTGCTGTGTGTGTGGCGATCATGTCTACTGTGGGTACAGAGATGCGATTAAAGGCAGCCCCACTAAGTCCCGGGCGTTCCCTGGATCCCTGGACATCTCTAAGTGCTGTTCGCTCTTGGAAGATCCACACCCATCACCGAATATAGACACACTGTAATAGGGGCTTACACACTCAAACACACAAAGTGCAATCTCTGCTATCAGCAGCACATCACAAGCACACAAGGAAAATATCCGTTGCTGTGGTCGAGTTACCAACATTGGATGGAGATGAACATAGATATAGGTACTATTACATAGTACTAGTACATAGATATAGATATAGTACACTGGGTGTATGTATTGGCGCTACAGAAACATGTGTACACATCTCAGCAGAAAGTATGCGGTGAGAGTAGAAAACAGAGTTTACAATCTGCCAAATATCATTTTCATAACCTCTTCCACTTTCACATTTTTCATCTTCTCCCTTCTATTTTTTGCTCCGCATCCGACAGATGTTTGTGATCACAGATATTCACCGGGCGGATTGCATGGCCACTTTCATGCCCTTAAGTCAGCCACACACACACACACATCACACACACATCACACGCAATAACGGGGAGAGGGATGCACGCAAACAGACAGGAAAACTCCATTGTCCTCCCGTGCTTCTCCCACTCCTCTCTGAGACGGATCATTATCTGGCAGCAGATCGCTCTGTTACAGGAAGGGACCCGGCGCTCAGAGGACAGGAAATGAAGACGTGGTTCGGGCCCTATCGAGCTCCCTCGGGAGATGACGGGATAAGAGGAGGGTCGTGTGTTGCTCTGTCTGCGTCTCTGGGGGAAAAGTCATGTGACCAGAGAGGCAGAAGTGGGGTTTTTAATAACGTCGCGCCCCCGGCCCGGCAGACCAAGATAGCGGCACCAAAGATAAGTTTACTTTGACTTCCTGTTGTATATACAGCTGGATATATAATGAATACAAGCATTTCACAGGAAACAACTTAGTTAGGTTCAGGCAACTAAACTATTTAGCCAGCCGGACAGACACACAGACACACCAAACCGTGACTTGAATGCATGATCTCCTTCTGCAGAAGACACAGATGGACAATTTGTATATTCAATTTGACAGCGTCGTTACCTAAAGGCCATATATGAGCAGATTTCTTGAGCTCATTCCACCTGCAAATACACAGACAACCGAATCCTGTACACTGTGAAGAGGTGAATCTGGCCAGCAGCTATAAACCAACCGTCTCGTTTTTTGATGGTAAATTAAATTAGTCAAGGGCCACGGTGCCATTCTATTAAATCTAGAACGACGTTGACTTTCTGTCACCGCTGACGGCAATATAACCTAAACACGGTCAAACTGAATCAATAACTGGACGAGAAAGAATAATAATGTGGAAGCGGCGTCGTGCTCTTGGTCCTGCATATTATTGGCCTCTCTGCATATAAATGCAAAATCAACCAGAATTCTTGGCGAATATTAGATCCGAGGAGGCGAAGACACTGACCCCTCCACTTGTCTCCACGAGAAGAGAAGGCTCGTGCTCTGCGTATCGCACCTCTTGCTGCTGGAAGGGGAGGCGGGCGAAGTAGCAATGGGGGGTTGTAACAGTCAACAGGCCGGTATAAGTGGAAAGGATGGGAGGAATAGTGGGGGAGGAGATGAAGACAGCAGGGGGGGGGGGGTAAAGGATGCGACAAACGAATAAAAACAAAATGAAGTGATACGGATCAAAAAAGATGTAAGCATTGATTTCCTCAGACAGCATTGAGTTAAGACCAGTAGGAACACGATGAGGCCCATCTATTAGCCAATAACCTGGCTGTGCACAGCCTCCGACACATGACTTACACACATGCACTCCACACGCAAGGAATAGAACAGGTCCGCTCTCTTTTTCTCCCTCCAGGCTCCCTCACTTCACCGCTTTCTCTCTATCTGCACTCACACATGCCACACGAGTACACACTGACCCTTGTCAATCGAGCAGACGACATGAAATCAATGCACAATCAGATTGAATTAGGGGCGCCCGGTGTAATATCTGAACCCCGATCAGACTGAGTGACAATCACTCCAGAATAATCTTCAGAATTCATCCGGTTCACAATCCGTTTTTTATTCACCGCAAACTGAAGGAAAGCAGAGAAAACGTCCCCTATAATACATGTGAGGCGGCCCAGGCTAATCTCTGGACGGCATCTGTTTACAACCAGGTTTCCGTTCCGAGCCGCTGATCCCGACTCGGTCTACGACAGGGAATGAAATAAGGAAGGTGCAGCCGTGGGTGGGTGTAATCTCTGGATCTGTTTCCGTTCACATTTACAGTCTATTTACTGGAGAGCTGTTGTTAGAGATACAGCAGAAGAGCACAACGAGCACGTTCAATGCATGCGTTTGTTCACATTGAGAACTGAAGGCAGATGCTGTTAGCACCCGGGTAGAATATCCACGGTGGGCTATTTACACGCTATATCAGGGAAAGACGAGTACCCAGCAAATAGACACCAGCCCAGTGTCATGGCAGGCTTCTAAATGCAGTCTGTTGGTTTGGTGCACATGGACACGTAGACGGTGTTTTTATGGTTCTACTCAAGAACCTGATCCAAAATGGGATAGTAGTCTGCATGTGATTGTAACTGACAAACCGAGTAGGAAAGTACGATTCTATCTGATTCTTCTGCTGTTTCACACAATCACACTGTCAATTATTAACGAGCCAAAGTACGGATTATTTGTGAAATAATCAAGTTATGCTCATAACTGGCTCTGTGTTTGTCTTGATTCACAGAAAACAAATGTTGATATAAACAGAAGAATCTAGTTTGGAAAAGTACATAATACATATTGTCTGCATCTAAAGTACTTATTTCATTGTGTCTTATTTATTCATTTAATATTGGACATCAGAGCTTTAGGACGATATCCAGCATGTTTGATGTTGATGCTCGTTTCACATTGTTATTTG
>JAVDOI010000391.1:10000-59207 GCA_032191485.1 Leptoclinus maculatus
GTCAGGTAGGTCTTTATTCTCTGTTACAATCATTGAAAAGCAAAAGCAGCATGTGTATACATTCAGTCTACCTCCAGTAGCTTAGATTGCTCGTCATTGTTAATGATGTGCTGTACTCTGAGGATGTTAGCTTCACAGGTTTTTACGTAGAAACGTAACCTCTCTGAGTAACAAGTATCACTATTACACATGCCCCAGGTACAACCATGAAAAACCACCCTGAAAGCGAAGAAAAAGGTGTATAGTTAGGGCTGGCTCAGGTTTATAGTTAGGGCTGGTTCAGGTTTATAGTTAGGGCTGGTTCAGGTTTATAGTTAGGGCTGGTTCAGGTTTATAGTTGGGCCTGGCTCAGGTTTAGAGTTAGGGCTGGCTCAGGTTTATAGTTAGGGCTGGCTCAGGTTTATAGTTGGGCCTGGCTCAGGTTTAGAGTTAGGGCTGGCTCAGGTTTATAGTTAGGGCTGGCTCAGGTTTATAGTTGGGCCTGGCTCAGGTTTATAGTTGGGCCTGGCTCAGGTTTATAGTTGGGCCTGGCTCAGGTTTATAGTTAGGGCTGGCTCAGGTTTATAGTTAGGGCTGGCTCAGGTTTATAGTTAGGGCTGGCTCAGGTTTATAATTAGGGCTGGTTCAGGTTTATAGTTAGGGCTGGCTCAGGTTTATAGTTAGGGCTGGCTCAGGTTTATAGTTGGGCCTGGCTCAGGTTTATAGTTGGGCCTGGCTCAGGTTTATAGTTGGGCCTGGCTCAGGTTTAGAGTTAGGGCTGGCTCAGGTTTAGAGTTAGGGCTGGTTTAGGTCTATAGTTAGGGCTGGCTCAGGTTTATAGTTAGGGCTGGCTCAGGTTTAGAGTTAGGGCTGGCTCAGGTTTAGAGTTAGGGCTGGTTTAGGTCTATAGTTAGGGCTGGCTCAGGTTTATAGTTAGGGCTGGCTCAGGTTTATAGTTGGGGCTGGCTCAGGTTTATAGTTGGGGCTGGCTCAGGTTTATAGTTAGGGCTGGCTCAGGTTTAGAGTTAGGGCTGGCTCAGGTTTATAGTTGGGGCTGGTTCAGGTTTATAGTTGGGGCTGGCTCAGGTTTATAGTTAGGGCTGGCTCAGGTTCATAGTTAGGGCTGGCTCAGGTTTAGAGTTAGGGCTGGCTCAGGTTTATAGTTAGGGCTGGCTCAGGTCTATAGTTAGGGCTGGCTCAGGTTTATAGTTAGGGCTGGCTCAGGTTTATAGTTGGGGCTGGCTCAGGTTTATAGTTAGGGCTGGCTCAGGTTTAGAGTTAGGGCTGGCTCAGGTTTATAGTTGGGGCTGGTTCAGGTTTATAGTTAGGGCTGGCTCAGGTTTAGAGTTAGGGCTGGCTCAGGTTTATAGTTGGGGCTGGCTCAGGTTTATAGTTAGGGCTGGCTCAGGTTTATAGTTAGGGTTGGCTCAGGTTTATAGTTAGGGCTGGCTCAGGTTTATAGTTGGGGCTGGCTCAGGTTTATAGTTAGGGCTGGCTCAGGTCTATAGTTAGGGCTGGCTCAGGTTTGCCTTGGACCAGCCCCTACATAAGCTGCTGTAGGCCTAGACTGCCGGGGGATTTCCTAGGATGCACTACCTTCCTCTCTCCTCTTCTCTCTCTCCTTCTGTATGAATTCATGCACATTATTAAGTCTTTGTGCTTTGTCTCCTATACAGATTTCCATGGATCGTGGTTATATATGCCGTTCACATATAGCGGACAAATCAGACAAAAGAGGGTTGTTTTCATATCAGTAAATGTAAGAACGTACATGCTCTCATTAAAATGTGCTGCATTACTCATGATAGAGACGTCAAATGGCATTTGTTGCAGGTTATAACTTAAAAAGATGATCAAGCTCTTGAATTATGGGTTGTTTTTCACCGTCAACCTCTACCCGCCAGGCTGTATTCCCCCCCCCTCATGCCTTACTCCTCTAATTATCCATCTCTCTCACCCTCCAGCCGGCCCCGTCTGTCCATTACACACAAACTCAGAGCGAGGCTTAATGTGAGTGTGTGATGATGTCACATTAACAGTCTCACAGGATGAGGGGCCAGGTGATTTATTGAGGGCCTCGGTGCCGCCACAATAAGCTAGCTGTCAATACAATCAAGGCTTCTGTCAGCAGCGCACGCACACACACACACACACACACACACAGTCAACCGCAAGGCTGTTCGTGGCTTTATCTCTTTCCATTGCTCCATTTGTCTGGCTAGACACTCACACAACTCCATCCATCTGCTTTTCATTGCTCTATTCAGCCAGCTGGTCAGACAGTCCAGCGATGAAAAATACGAGGGGGAATCCAAGCTTTTAATTTCCTACGTCTTTCTGCTATTTCACCCCTTTTCCCAATTCCTCTTCTCAAACCATCTCCCTTCATTTTCTCTCATCCTTCATTTCCAAACACACACACCCCCCCTAGCTGTACTCACTGACGACATCTTAGAGAGGAAACACACACCACCTTGCACAGATGCACATACTGTGGATATGGCAAAGACTGCCAGCTGCTAATAAAAGCAACAGACAGCAATACTACCATAATAAAGGATTGCTCTTCCCTTCCAATCATACCGGTGATGCACAAACTGTTTTCCGATAAATAAGCAGCAGCTACACCACACCTGATTTGCAGTTTTTACTCTCCGTATCTAGATATTTGCAGGTTTAAATGACAGAAATGGCTAATTTCACACCTCCAGTCTGTTTAGAATACACTGAGTTTTAGTCATGACTCTACACAGAGTGCATGGTCACTGGCGGCCTTAAACGTGTCTCTCATATGTGTCAGAGGGCCTCACAGTGCCGTGAACTGCAGGACGGGTTTCCCCAACCTACAGGGCTTTGACACAGCTCCTCTGAAAGATAACCAACAGGTGGACAGAATAACGGAGTGAATGGCAGCATGGGAAGAGGAGGGAGAAAGTGGAGAAGGGGTGCTGACTAAACTTCAAGGAATAGTCAATGCCAGACCCCACACCAGCCAACAGACAGATGAGTGAGGCAGGGACCAATTCAGCTCCCTTCTCCTCCAAGGCATCCTCCAGTGTGCTGGAAAGAGAGAGGCCAAAAAGAGACCGCAACCCTGTCGCCATGAAAGAAAAAGGTCGGCATTGTGAGTTTCTACAGACCGTGGGAGACGTGGAATGACCATGTTTTTGAACCGGGGGTTTAATATCAGCCTGGTATGGAGATGCCACATGGTTGTGAAATTATTGGTTAGGTTTAAGCAACATAACAACTTGGTCATAGTTAAGAAATTAACAAAATATTTTTGTTAAAACAATGAACGGAACAACAACCGCCTTCCTTACATTGTGTTGCGTAACAACGTTACATCTGAAGCGCAGCGACAGCGTTTAGTTCTGGTTTCACACGAACAGCTGTCTCATGGGTGAAAGTCCTGTGTTTGGTTGATGCATCCAACTTCCGTCATATCAGTTAAGTTTCATACCACGTACCTTTCAATAGCGGTCACTCGATATACTTCGTTTTGCTACGTCACTGCAAAAAAGTCCACATTCAACGTATCCGTGGTTTTTGCAGAAACGTACAATGCCAACATTCTTTCCCTGGTGACTGGGCTGGAACCAGTGAAACCAAAGAAGTGGAAACAGTAGACACTTCGGTGTTTTTACTTTGACTTTTAGAGACTTTTCATTACTTTTATTGGACTTTTAGTCTTTTTTAGGGCATAATTTCAGTTAATTTTGATTATTCAATGCCACTTAATTTAGTTATTTCTATTTATTTATAACAATGGTGTGTATGTTTTTATAGTGTTTTATGAAACCTGGTACTTTGACTTTCTATTATTGTAGTGGATGAGATATTTTGAGAAATGTTACGCTGTCTGTGCTTTAAACAACTTAATGGATTCTGGTGATGCTTTTATGAAATTATACGGATTAAAGTGGCAATTACACTGACAACTACTTGCTGCTGATTGGCCAACGGGGACATGACAATGACAAGTTTATTGCCACCTTCCTCTTTGTCATGTCACCCCACATGTTTGATTCACATTTGCTTTCCAGTCAGATAAAACAATCTTTCTTTCACCGAGCCTTCTCTCTCGCTCTCTTCTCACACACACAGCTGTAAGCATTGCTCGCTCAGTCGCATCGCTCCCCCAGGACGTGACGGGGGCATATTAGGCGGTGAGAGGGTGACAGAACAAGAAGCATGCGCCGCAGTTTAACGGATGGCGACGTTTTCCTTTCAACAACCCCCCCCGTCCGACCTTCCGATCCCACTTTCCCCACTACCGCACTCCATGTTACCGTGAGCCACCCTAACCCGCTAAACCAAGCGCGACGAGCGGGCTCAACAGCAACGGCAGACTAGACCAATCAATCCACGCACAGAGAGAGCCAGAGGAAAGAGAGACTGCCATACAGAGGGAGGGTGAGGGGTGAGAGTGGGAAGGGTAGCAGAAGAAAAGAAGAGAGGACAACAATAGAGCGAGACTCAGGTCGACAGAAAGAGAGGTGATGCAAGAGAGAGACAGGGGTGGGGGTGGGGGGGCGAGAGAGGGAGATTACGTTCGTCCTTGTCCAAAGAGGATAATGAGGTGAGCGGAGCTGAGCTGACCTAGTGTGGCAAATCCCAGTGTGCACCTGGTGCCTGGGAAGCATCCCACAGGAGAAACTAACCTGTGACACACATTTGAGCGACCATACTTGTGTTAGGGTTAGGGTACCGACCTTTCCCGACGGTTTAAGGGAAGTGTCCAGCAAAACAACCTGATATTAATACTCAGGGGTCAGCTACAGAGGTTAGGAGGATTTACTGACTTATGTTTAGGACCCGCTGACCATTTGACCCAAGCTTAGGGTCTGCCATCATGTCGTGCTCATCAAAACTAATGAAGCCAGTTAAAACAGGTGGAAATGATCTCACCACAAACTTTTAACAGTAATAGCCCAATATTATATGTAAAATGAGAAGTAGCAGTAATGTGTAAAAAAAACAAAACAAAGAGGCCTAACTAGTGACTTCAGCTGTCAGATACATGTAGTAACTGTATTTAATTCTGAAGTGTACTCAGGTAAAAGTGATAAATAGCTGAAAAGGACAATACAAGTGCCTGAGATTGTATTTAAGTAAAGTACTTGAGTAAATGTACTTAGTTACTTTCCAGCACTGCTCAGCTGTAAGTCAACATCGAATCAAACGAGACAGGAAACGGACGTTACTGGCTAGTTAGCTAACTTACTATCTTAAAAATGTTTCAATCGGAGGAATAGCTTAAAGTGAAACATTTTCTTTTCTAGTCAAAGCCCTCAAAAATCGCCAAGAAACACAAGTATAGACAGTAGGCGCTCACACACACACACACACAGGTCAGGGAGGGTAAAATCCAGCCTTTATAATAGCTGCTTCTTTCCCCCAGTGTAACAAAAGAGCAAATGCCAGATTTGTTTAATAGAAGTGCAGGATAGCTGCCAGTTTACTAAAAATGTTGACAACAATCCTGACACACATACAAAGTAACGCGCGCACACTGTGTCATGTACAAATAAGTGCATTTCAGGTCAAACGAGCACACCGGGTTCATCAGTAAATGCACTGGATTTAAGAAGCTCTCATTGACACTCACATGCAACATCTTTGTGGTGGAGAGCGCTCATAGTAAAGGCAGCTTCCAGCAAGACAAAGCTAATGCATTGGGCCTCAAAGAACACTTGTCCAGTGTTTGTGTCTCAGTGTGAAAAACGTTGACGTCCCTTTATTCCAGACGCACCACATTCAGGACTGGGCTCGAACACGATCACTCACACACACTCGTCGAATGGGCCCGGCTTCTCCTTCCCGGCCTTTTTCTTACAAGACGGTCGATCCATCATCCAACACCACTCCTGGATGTTATCATGGGAGCGTGAAAGCCACGCACGGATCTGCACGCTAAGAAGCATCGCCAGGCCGAAAATGAAAGTAGTGTCGCCAGACCCTCCAGACTGTTACGGTTACAATGACGGCCCGGGGAGAGGGCTGCCACCTGCCCATCAGGACTCTAACTAAGGCTAATGTATTGGGCGAAGCTTGTGGGAGCAATTTGGGGAAAAGTGTCTTGCCCAAGGACACGGACTAGCGGAGCCGGGGATCGAACCACGGATCCTCCGATTGAAAGACGACCCTGCTCTTCCACTGAGTCACAGTTACTCAGTAATAACTCATACACCAGCAACTTGTTCCAATAAATCCAATAGAATTTAAGGGTGAACCTTTTAAACGCTGCAACAAATTGGTCAAAACAAAAGTATTTACACATGGAATTGAATTCAGTTGATCAGCCCCATGATTTTCTACAGGCCAAGAAGGTTATTGAGCAATACACTAATCCTCCATACTTATATTTTATAATCTTTATATATCTTTTCATTTCTCTCTATAACTGTTACATTAATTCAGCTCTTTAACTGATATGCAATGATGTGTTTTTTCTACATTACGCCTCCTTAACATTCATAGTCACATTGGTTTTCTCATATTAAAAAACTCTTGGATACTTTCTAGTGGTTTGTTTCTGACTTTATACATGATTTGCAGCCTTTTGAAATACCAAGCCTCTGAATGTTACTGCTTTTATTTTAAAACCCCCCTCCAGTCAGAAATGTGTGTCACTTCACCAAGCTTAACTGTGCAGAATGATGAATGTGCAGTGTCTGTTTTCACATCCATCTGCTGGAGGCGAACTCTCTCTAAGCTCATCCTAAATCTCACTTTAACACGTGGACGTACCTGCAGGATTTACGACACCACAACTATAGCTTGGAGCCAATCAGGGTCCAGTATGCAGCTAACACGAGCGTGATGGTGGGACTCCGGGTCACAACAAGTGAAGCGGAAGTACGTCCTGTGTCCAGCTGTTAAACCAGCATAAGGACAGCTTTGTCCATCACTGGTGACACTAAACACCCCCTCCAGGCTGAGGTTGAGTTGCTCCCCTCAGGGCGACGCAGCATGCGATATGATGAGATCTAATATGATGCTTTGTCTGTCGAGACCAAAGGTGATTCTCTGTATTCTCAGTATTCTATTCTGTTCTAAACTTTTCCAATGAACAATAATGACATATTTTAGAGATTCTGGATTTTTAATGAGGGAGAAGGAAAAGATGTAGTTTCAAGAATTGTTAATGAATGAATTGATGTTTACTTTTTTTTGCAGAGAAGCCATACCAGACACAAACAATTATTCATACATTGGTTTGAATAATTTAGTAAATTTATCATATATATCAATAAAGCCAAAGACTAGGGTAGGGACGGTGCAACTGGAATTTAATTATTAAGTGATATTCGCTCGCATGACTTCTCCTACCATTGTTATGCCGATGACACTCAGCTAGTCTTGTCATTTCCCCGGTGACACTCAAGTGGAGACACACATCGCTGCGTGCTTGGCTGACATCTCGAAGTGGATGACGACACACCACCTGAAGCTGAACCTGGACAAAACCGAGCTACTGTTCCTCCCGGGGAAGGGTTGCCCGCACCGAGACCTGTCCATCACCATTGATGATACCGTGGTGACGCCAACTCGGACTGCGAGGAACCTGGGTGTGACCCTGGACGACCAACTGTCATTCTCAGCAAACATTGCATCGGTTACACGCTCCTGCAGATTCCTGCTCTACAACGTCAGGAGGATTCGCCCCTTCCTCACTGATGAGACAGGCTCTTGTCATCTCCCTCCTGGACTACTGCAACTCTCTACTTGCCGGAGCCCCGGCATCGGCCATCAGACCTCTGGAGCTTGTCCAGAAAGCTGCAGCTCGTCTGGTGTTCAATCGCCCCAAGTTCTCCCACACAACTTCCCTTCTCCGTTCTCTACACTGGCTCCCTGTAAGAGCTCATCCAGTTTACGACTCTGGTGCCTACAGGGCAGTGAAAGGAACAGCTCCTTCCTATCTCCAGGCCATGGTCAAGCCCTACACCCCCGCCCGACCATTTCTCTCTGCTGCCTCGGGGCGATCGGTCGCCCCGTCCCTCAGAGGTCCCTGCGTCCGATCGACCCGGTCACGTCTGTTCTCTGTCCTGGCCCCACAGTGGTGGAATGAACTCCCCACTGACGTCAGGACAGCAGAGTCGCTGCCCATCTTTCATCAGGCTGAAGACTCACCTCTTCAAGAAGAACTACCCTGAGCCTTCCACTTAGCACTTACTTAGCATTTATTGTATTCATACTCGTTTGTTGCACTTATTGTATTCATACTCGTTTGTTGCACTTATTGTATTCATACTCGTTTGTTGCACTTATTGTATTCATACTCGTTTGTTGCACTTATTGTATTCATACTCGTTTGTTGCACTTATTGCATTCGTTTGTTTCTGCACTGTACCTTTGCTCTGGTTTATGCTCTTAGATGCTTGTTTGAAAAAGGGAGATGCACTTATGACTTCTGGTGACTATTAGTTCTCTTGAAAACCGATGTTGAAAACACTTACTGTAAGTCGCTTTGGATAAAAGCGTCTGCTAAATCAGTGGTTCTCAACTGGTCTGGCTGTCGGACTCACCATCACCCCTTAATGACAAGCCGCGACCCAAATTATATATATATATATTCAAGAAGTCTAGTAGTAGTAACGTCTCTGTGCAGTAAACAACTGTCAAATAAAGAAAGTACACATCAATTATATTTGAACAATTATTATTCTCATTTTTTAAATTTAACTGGATGGATTATAAATAATACATAGAAATACAAAAATAAATGTTCTTCTCATTTCAAGTAAAATAACGGCTGGATTAAAGAATAAATTACGTAACAGAATTAATTTTAGAAAAATGTATTTCACTGAATTGCCCTGCAGCTTTAAATTCAGTTCATTCAGGGTGAAGTGAAAAAGCCACAATATTATATTTTTCTCATCTTCTAAAAAGAGAAATTAGTGAGGGAAGAATTCACCTATACGAGTCTGTCTAATGACTCTGGTCTCTCTGGCCATATTGCTCCTTTGGAGATCGTCCTATGATTTGACTTTCACAACTCGCACTACAACGGTCCTGCTCTGCTCTCTCTCTCCTCGTCTCTCCCCGTGTGTCACGGTGTGTGTACATCTCACTCAAGTCAGGAAACTTGTCAGAATGCCCATATTTGATTGGCTGAGCTCAGTGGCGGGCCGTCAGGGCCTGCAAAGCCTTCTCTGCTGGCCTAAACAGAATCACAAAAATATATATATATATATATATTTTTATGTATTATAATTTATAAAAATATTTTCCCCATTATCTTATTTTCTCAATGCACAGCTACTGTCTTCCTCAGTTGCTCTGCTTCCAGTGCAGCTTGTTTTAAGTAGAGCTTTTATCCAATCAGATTTCACCTGTGTCTCTAGGTAGAAGAGAGGCCCGAGGCCTGCAGACTCACAAGTGAATCCATGTGCAGTTTAAGTGAATGGGGACGATATTGTTGATTGTCATCGTCTTCAACCAATCAGATCTTTAGTTTGACATGTTGGGCGTATTCTTTGAGTGTCAGCAGCCGCTACCCCCATACTTACCGGCCTACACCTACGTCATCATTACATATCCAGGTGCAGCTCTGCCGCGAAGTGCAGGGTGTGCTGTGATTGGTCAGTGGGCGAGCACGTGACTATCGCGAAACGAAACTTAACAGCAGAGTACCACACACTGTGACACAGGGGGCTGAGACGAGGAAAGAGATCACAGAGCAGTACGTTTAACATTTGGGTTGTGAAAGTAAAATCATAAGACGGTCTCCTACAGAGACGGATCAGCTGCGGCTTGCCATTAAGGGATGATGGTGGGTCCCACAGCCAGACCAGCTGAGAACCACTGTCCTACATGAGCACAGAGAACATTATGTTTTCCTGAATTTAAGCTTCTGCATTTTCCAAATGCTCTAGAGTTATTCAAACGTATTGTAAGCCTCGTACCGAACGGTTTAATACGAGTACGTACATAGTTACAGCCTTAGAAACCAATAATAGCTGTGGCGCCATCATGTGGTTATAAGGTGGTATTTCAGCTGCATGACAGCAGTGAAGGCCTGGGTATGAAATGCACGGCCCGCCACTGGCTGAGCTGCATCACGTGACGTGATTCACAACGCATTGGTCGGTGTTTTTCCTGCACCGCTGAACAAGTGCCGTAAATGCTGGAATAATTCCGCTGCATAAAAAATGCCCTTCAAAATAAAAACACAACTTTTTTTGTCTTGACCCACCAGTTGAGAATCACTGTGCTAAATGACTGTAATGTAAAGTAAAGTGTCCTCATGTGATCTTCAACATTTCTGATGGTATACCGTAGTTGAAAAGAAAAAATAACAGATGTAATATGTGTCATGAAACATGTCCGCAGGGGGTATTTGAACAACATTTGGATACTTTAAGGTAATAATTTGCTTTTGACTTCATACATGATTTCCTACTGCTTTAAAATCTCTGAATTTTAGGTTTTAATTTGATAAAAAGTTCTTGATTTTCTTTACTTTTATGGCTCTTTTGAAATATAATAAATCATGTTGTCTGTGGTTCCATAGTGACTGTATAGTGATTTTCTATGACTTTATATGTGCATCTCCTACAGTAAAACTACAGTTTCCACTTACACTGTGTTTATGTCTCAGTAGGGTGACTTTAAACTCATTGTTTGCACATTGGTTTGTAGTGATGGTACTTATGATTTCTTGCACTGTGTGGCATCAATTCGCCTTCAGGGTCTTAACGTGATGGATTTAGCCTTGTGGTACTTTCAAGTATTTCCGTCTGCTTTCTGCATCCCTGTGTAATAGCAAAGCTGTGCTCTGTAGTGAGTTTATGCGAACAAGCATCCTACCCACTGGGCCTTGCTGTGCTGTGTGTTTTATATGTTTCAAGCAGTCCTTATCATAAGCTGCTATATAACGGCCTGTTTTAATTGGCTTGTCAGTCCAGGTCTGAGATTTAGGAAAAATACATAAAAATCAAGCTGCCGGTAATTATTTTAGGATATGGAAACTGTAAGACTTTATTAAATCCAGCTCAACCTTTATTTCTAAGCAGCAGAGTGAGCTGTCATTACCTCGTGTAAAGGGTAAACAATATCACAAAAAAAGGGGGGGGGGGGGGGGGGGGTAGACGTTGATAGTGTGGGCGAGACAGGACTCGCACAACACGCACACGCGTACACACACACACACACGCAGCTGAGTCTGGATGTCCTCAGTAGCTCCCTCTCTAAATTGAATGACACTTTATTGAAATGACCGAACACAACCATGTGTTGCCAATAACCGATCCAAAATCAATGCACGTCCTATAGAATTAACAGATGACTTGCAGTAATCCCTCGCAAACAACCCACGCACGCAGGTGCACGTGCTAAATGCTGAGGAATGTCATGTCTCTCGCATGTCTCGCATGCCCCGCCTGCCTGTTTTTCAGACGGAGTTTATTCCCGAAACAACGTGAGGATACGCAGCAGAATTCTCCAAAACTCACCGCAGGATTTAAATCCTCATAATCCCCAGTCTCCTGTCAAAATGAGTTTGACAGTCGCGTGCAGCCGCTCTCGTGACCGGCACGTCAGCTGGACTTGTTTGACTAAAAAAAAAAGAAACTGCGCCCCAAACCGCAGGAAACGGCAGCCGGCTGAGACGACTTCAAGTGCGTGGTGCTCATTCTTCCAGCAATCATTCCAGCGTTGCTTTCCAGGGTCTTACCTGAAAACGTGCCATTCTAGCCGCTCGCCATCTCAGAGCCGCAAGTAATCCGAGCCGAGCCGGGCTGAGTCGCTCCCCGTATACGGTGAACAGGTGTATGCCCGAGGTGTTCTCCGAAATCCCCCCCAAAAACCCGTGCGTAAAGACAACCTTCTGCTTATCCAGGTGAACGCGCAAGCACGGCCGATGCAGGTGCGTGCGCTAGTGTGCGTGCCTCTGTGTTTTAAAAGCCGGACACAGGAGGACAACACTGAAGTGTGTCAGAGTGGTCAAGACGTTTCTCCGCTCGCTGTCAATCACAGATAGTCCCGGTGATGTCCCGGTGTTTGAGAGCCTCCCGGCACCCGAGACTCCTCCTCCTCCGGCGCTCTCACCGTCTGGCGTGGTCCGGTCTACAACAGGCATAAAGTATCTCTCTCTCTCTCTCTCTGTTTCCCACATAAGAGAATCACAGGCTGACAAATGGAGACTTCAGTAGGGAGTGAGAGTCTGAAACTCCGCTGCCATTGCTGTTATAGCTGTGGTACCACACAGTGATGTAATGAAAGGTAACTGTTATTACCACAAACATTATAATACAAGTTCAAACTAACTGACACACACAGAAAACCTGGTCCGGTAAAAGAAAGAAAAGTGCACAATTGTAACTATATAAAGGGCTTGTGTTACACTTCCACAAATAAAGTTTGCTTCACTCGGAGTGAAGCCAGTGTGGAAGTGTCTTAAAACTTGCATTCTCTCTACTGAGCAGCAGGGGGCAACTCCTCCGGTTGCAAAAATAAGTTAGATTGTATGGAAGTCTATGAGAAAATGACTACTTCTCTCTTGATTTATTACCTCAGTAAACATTGTAAACATGAGTTTATGGTCTCAATCTCTAGTTTCAAGTCTTCTTCAATACAGCATGATGTCCATTCAGTAAATTATGGTCCATTTAGAGTCAAACAGACCATAAAGCAGGGGATGCTTTACTCTTCCTATATATATTTCCCACTGAAATGTAACATAAAATTGTAAGATAGCTATACCACAAACTGCGAACAAATATAAATTTAACTTTCAAATGATTTCTTAATATAATTTCTTAACTTCTCACTAATTTGGATCCAAACCGTCGGCAGAATTTTTTTTGGCATTGTACGTTTCTGCAAACAATGGGATACGGTGAATGTCGTCGTTTCTGAACCACAAAAATTATAATTATGAATATGTTTCATATCAGCCTCGTATCACGCTTGCAGAAACTCACAATACCACATGGTTAACGTTAAACGATTGGTTAGTTGTAGGGAATAAAACTACATCATTTGTCATTGATCATCATGTAAAATAATACATACCAACGTAACGTAAAAAACCTCAACAACGTAACGTAAAAAACCTCACCAACGTAACGTAAAAAACCTCACCAACGTAACGTAAAAAACCTCACCAACGTAACGTAAAAAACCTCACCAACGTAATGTAAAAAACCTCAATAACGTAACGTAAAAAACCTCACCAACGTAACGTAAAAAACCTCAACAACGTAACGTAAAAAACCTCACCAACGTAACGTAAAAAACCTCAACAACGTAACGGAAAAAACCTCACCAACGTAACGTAAAAAACCTCACCAACGTAACGTAAAAAACCTCACCAACGTAACGTAAAAAACCTCACCAACGTAACGGAAAAAACCTCACCAACGTAACGTAAAAAACCTCACCAACGTAACGTAAAAAACCTCAACAACGTAACGGAAAAAACCTCACCAACGTAACGTAAAAAACCTCAACAACGTAACGTAAAAAACCTCACCAACGTAACGTAAAAAACCTCAACAACGTAACGTAAAAAACCTCACCAACGTAACGTAAAAAACCTCACCAACGTAACATAAAAAACCTCACCAACGTAACGTAAAAAACCTCACCAACGTAACGTAAAAAACCTCAACAACGTAACGTAAAAAACCTCACCAACGTAACGTAAAAAACCTCAACAACGTAACGTAAAAAACCTCACCAACGTAACGTAAAAAACCTCACCAACGTAACGTAAAAAACCTCACCAACGTAACGTAAAAAACCTCACCAACGTAACGTAAAAAACCTCACCAACGTAACGTAAAAAACCTCACCAACGTAACGTAAAAAACCTCAATAACGTAACGTAAAAAACCTCACCAACGTAACGTAAAAAAACCTCACCAACGTAACGTAAAAAACCTCAACAACATAACGTAAAAAACCTCAACAACGTAACGTAAAAAACCTCAACAACGTAACGTAAAAAACCTCACCAACGTAACGTAAAAAACCTCACCAACGTAACGTAAAAAACCTCAACAACATAACGTAAAAAACCTCAACAACGTAACGTAAAAAACCTCAACAACGTAACTACTGTAAACAAATGACTTTCTTGCATAACACTAGTATAATGCGTAGCAACGTTACATAAAATACGGTTAAATAAACATCCACCCTTCGTGGACTTTCTTGCTTGTTATACTTAAAATTATACTGCAACGGTAAAAGCGGAGACTACAGGGCCAGAACTTCTCTACAGAGAGAAACCAGGAATGGTTTAATTTTTCACAAAGGCAATGCTTCATCGATCAGCCTTATGGGCTTCTTTTGGACAGGATTTGATCTCAGAATCATTTCAGAGTGAAAACATTCCAAACGCAGCCCATCAGCTTGACTGATGATGCATTCACTTCAATGAAAAATTCAATTATATCCAGTTTCTCCCTATCCATTTCAGTTAGTCGTATGCTTCGCTGGTTGTTAGGTGGTTTGGTGTCATGATGGATGGTGTTAATTTCTCAGCATTTCCAAAATATTGATGACTACATTATAGTTTTTTGTAAATAATCGTTCTTGCACAGCTAATGCTGTAGTTTCTTCTCCACAATAATTCTGTGAGAGTGTGTGTCTTGTTTTCAAGTTAAGCCCATCATTTGATTGGAAGCGGGGAACAAAATGTGGCCGGCCAAATGCAAATGCTCCCCCTCCTTAAATTCTTGATTTATGGGTTTTCTGTTGTCTCCTGACTTTTAATTCCGTCAGACCACCTCTGTGAAAAGAGCTGCAGCTGTCAGAGCTCTGAAACATCCATCAAACCCAACAGTTGTAGACTAGGAATATTCTACAAAACGGAAGTTTGATTTTGGTACGTTCAAATGAGATAAAACCTAAATGAGGGGCAATTATCGAGCGTGAGGATCTGCACTGGGGCGACTTGATCTCTGCAAAGTGTATTTTTCTCCTCATGAATAGAATATCAGCTAATTTCCTGGGTCATCTGCTGCATGGGTAATTGGCTAGAGGGCTGAGAGCATACTGAAACACATCCACGGAGAAGGGAGAGTCTCACTTACAAGGTATTTTTAGGTTTTAAATATTACAACCAACATTTAAAAAAAATATTCTTTAGTAAATACATTCTATCATCTCAACCCATCCAGGAGTAAAGGTTGAATGTGGTATTGTTCTCAAACGGTTCTCCTTAAAGTGCCAGTGTGTAGCAATGGAATATAATATTCATAACTTAGTTTTCATTAGTTTAAGGAATTACCTAAAACTAAGAATTGTGTTGTTGTTAGATTAGAACAAGCTCTTAATCAGGTTTTCTTTAGATGAATAAAATTCCAGTGTTGTCGTATTTTATATATCACGATGGTATCGCCATATCTTTTTTTTGATATAGTCATCACTTTTAGCTGTAGCCATTCAATGATCCACAATCTGTAATTATCTCTGTCTATACAGTAGTTCTTTTAATTGTTCGTGGCACAGTCCACCATTATCCAGAGTTGCTGTTTGTATTTAAAGCCCATTGATATCAGCCTCATTGTTTACTGTTCACTGGCCTACAGCTGGATCACAGCTGGATTTGGTTTCTGCTAACGCTACCCCAGAATTCCCTACTGCTGCTACTTCACATTAAAAGCAACCAACTGGTGAAACACGGTGTGCTTTTTATTTGAATGCTGTCACTGCTCTTCTACGTCACACAGGTTATACAGATCAGTTTTTAACATGTCAGGGAGTAACGGAGTATCTATGGTGATCTTTAGGTCACATTACCAATCAATGAGTTGTGTATAAGAAAACTGGAAACAGCCTCAGAAAAGAACTAGAGAAGAGTGTTTTCAACTAGTCCTAAATGACAGAATACGTAGTTTGTCAGTGACGTGAACGTTTGAGAGGACGAGCCTCAGGCGCACGTTGTAACATGGTTGAGTTTGAAACACGTGGTTAACATTGTGAATTCAAACCAAACTACTTGGTTAGGTCTAGAACAGATCATGGTTTAGATTATCGTTAAAATGAGTCATGATGAAATAACTTGGTTTGTCCCTTGATGAGAGAGTCGGGACAAGTGTTCTATTACTGACACACCAAACAAAAGCTGCTATTGTTTACAGTTACCAAACATTACAAGTTATTGGGCTGTGGGGGTTAAGCAGTTTACAGTACGAGGCTCGTGTAGTTAATCATTGTGTTAAATTGCACTGCAAGACTTTTTACAATTAAAACAGTAAGGCATTCTTATTTACCTTTTTCATTTGGCAGTATTAGCAAGAGGAAATAAAAAAAGGAACATTTAACCCATTAAATGCAACAACAAAACCACCACTTGTATTTCTTAATTCATTTTCTTTCTTTTTAATTCATAATCATATTACAGTCGAAGTTGGAGGGGTTCTTACATGGCACAACACTGTTTCTTCTCTTTAAAACAGTGAAGTTTAAGTCTTCCTACCGCATTCATTTTGAGCATTGTCCTTCGGATCAAAATGTGCCTGTCACACATTCCACTTTATTGGATTCATTCTTTAGTGCACATCCTTTCCTGCCACCAATGGATGAATATTACATAAATACATTTGCATTATGTATATTGAGAATTTCCTCCTGAGGTGATAACAGCAGCAGAATGAGTGTCAATGCGTATCCTCCCTGTATTAGAGCAGGAGGAGCGGCCATTATTCACAGACAGTGATGAAGGCCCAGGACGCTGGAGCCATTCGTCTGCAACGGGAATAAAGCGATCCGTCATATAAAACTAGTTCTGTCAAGTGCAGCCTTATCTATTCACCATTAAACGCTACTGACAGAATAATGCACCGACTGGTCCGAGCGCAGCGGACTGTGCGTGTCCCCGGGAGTCCGACACCATCCAAAATATTGGAGCCAAAGTTAGAAGGACTCCACACTTCTGATAAGAACATGTTGTTTACAGCAGTCGCAAGGAGAAAGAAGGTCACCATCACACACATTCACACCTGGGAGATGCCGAGTATAACCACCGTTTTTCAGAAGACAACCATGGTTTTTCAGGTGCCTGCCGACATTCTAGGTAATAAACTGTTATGGATAAAGATACATGTAGCAACGTCATCATGCAGAAACCTACGTCAGGTCTACCTCGACCAAAGTTTGAATGTTTGACTTTGAATACGTAAGGAACACCATGGGAAGCTACAGAATGATATACAAACCTAAAAAACAATAATGGACCCACCCTTTAAGTATTTACATTTTTCCTCTGCTCCACTGCATTTCCCCAAAAAATATTGCCCTTTTCACACAATTATCTCTAGTTAGCAACAGATTAATTTCTTACATATTAATATATACTAGATACAATGAACAATATTTAAATACTGTTTACATGTTAACGCATCAATAAGAAAGATGCATTCATTAAATACATACCTACCACTCTTACTATTTGTACTTTTACTTTTGATACTTTGGTCTTTTAGGCTGCATCAATGAACCTTTCTAGCTACTTGGGGGCAGCAATACAAGCTGAAAAATTAAAGTTGTTATGGCAAATGTGTTAGCACTCAGTTTGCTATTTACATGTCCAATCGATTAGCCTACATTGGAGTTGTGTTTTTGTTCATCTGATGAATGCAAGTCCAATATTCACTCTTCTAGCTCTGTTTTGGTCTCCACCAACTCCTGAGAAATCAGTCTCTTTAGCTGCTAAGCGGTCACTTAGTGAAGAAGTTGAGTATTTCTGTCACCCCTGCAACTGTATCAAATGTATAGTAGATACATTAGATACAGTAAATGTAAGTAGAGGAACCTGTAAACAATCCAGACCATTTTAGCGTCCAAGACTCTGCTCACAAGCCTCCTGTGAGGACTAAAGTCAAGCTTCACAGCTTCACGTTTTCTTCATTCCAGCAGAAAATGTCCTCCACATAACATTACTTTGGGGATAAATTGACTCTCAACCCCTTTTATTAACGACCAAAAAACATCTGAGGATTAATTGTGACCTAATAAATGATCTGTGTTTCTTAGACAGGTATTACTTTAAATCTTAAAACAATCCAGAGCTAACTTTAAAAAAAGGAGAGCCAGCATCAATCAGCTTCACTGACAGAGTGCCAATTTCATCTTTTCAAAAACAGTCCTCAATTGAGTTACAAAGCAAACAAAAGACAGACGCAACAAGAAGTGAGCAGACACCTGTCCTCCCAGTGTGATTCAAACCTTTTCAGTCAGTAAATCATAGATGAACACAAGGACAAAAAGCGAATTCTAGACCACCTTTGTAAAGTCTATTTGTTGATTGACTTGTTGCCGAATATTCTGTTCTGTGCACCAACAGTGTTTGGAGTTCATTCCCACTGAAGGGCTACTCATGAATAAAGCTGGCAGGTCTGCTGAAGTGAGAGATAAAGAGGGCGGTGTCAGAAATTCAGAGACAGGCTAATTATAAAAAGAATAAACTCACAACTTCAATACGCATAATGTTGTTTAGAGGCATTCAAGACAGGAATAGAAAGTTTGAAAAGATCTTATATTAGCTACAGGAGTAGACTGTATTATTTCACCAAAATAAGTATATATAACCATAGCTATCCATTTGGACATGGACTGTATGGACATGTCCCTACCAATGTCACGCTGCTCTTGAATTGTCTCAGATGATCTTGTCATTGAACTCCATAGTGTTACTAGTAAGGTCTATGTAGGGTTGCCAGTTTTGTGTTTTGTGTTTTAGTGACAGATTTGTTTGACGAAACAAATAATAACCCGTAGCTGTGGCGTCATAATGAGGTTATTAAGAGGTGGTTCAACTGTAGTAGAACAGCACTGAAGGCCCATGTTAGAGTCAAAAATCTAAATGACTAATTATAATATGTGTGCTCACAAAGTCTGGTGTCCTCACGTGAACTTTATGGCCTGCGTCCACATGTGAATGTGTGTGTGTGAACTTACTACATTAGGTTCCACAGCGTCTGGGAAAGAAAGCGTTCTCAGCATGTAAATGATAATAAGGAAGATAGACACAGAGTTGTTTTGAGAAAGTAACCTTTGTGCCAGAACAGATGCTCAAGTGAAGTTCTCTTCCCAGACTACATGGCGGACGCCATTTTGAGCTTGAGCTGTCCTTGAGCTTGAGCTGTCCTCATCGCGCAGCAGTCCAGCCTTTCGGAACCCGTTGGTGATGGTGGATTCTTTGACGCTGCTCCACGCTGTTAGGATCCACTGGCAGACTTGAGAAAAAGTTGCTCTTCGCATGCGGCCAGTTTTTGTAAAGGATTTCTCGCCGCTCGTCATCCAAGCCTCCCACTGAACTCGGAGTGCCACCTTAAATGAACGGTTCACACTAATGTCGAGGGGCTGCAAATACTTTGTTGTGCCCCCAGGAATCACAGCTGGAATTGAGTTTGTCGTCTTGATGGCTGCTTTCACAGAGTCTGTTATATGGGCCCTCATGCTGTCCAAAACAAGCAATGCCTTTTTTCTGTGAAAAAATCCCCCCGATTGCTTCCCGTAGCATTCGTTCAGCCATTCCTTCATCAGGTTTTCTATCATCCACCCTTTCTTGTTGGCTTTCACGGCGATTCCTTTCGGGAATTTTTCTTTTGGCATTGTCATCCGCTTAAAAATCACCATGGGTGGAAGCTTTAGTCCGGATGCTGTGCAGCTCAGAACACAAGTGAAATGCGTTCTCTCATGGCCAGTTGTTTTCAGCGTGACGGACGATTCACCTTTTGAGAGGTAGGTCAAACGTCAAAGGTACTTCATCCATGTTTATGATGTCGTCTGGTCCAATGGAATTTTCGTCCATCTTTCTTTGAGTGAATTCGCTGAAGTTTGTAATTTTTTCCTTGAAGTCGGGAGGGAGTTGCTGACACATAGTCGTCCGTGCCCTGATTAACAGGCTTTTTCGTTGCATAAATCTGAAACACCAAGATGCTCCACCTCTAAAATCTTCAATATTCTTTTCGGTGGCGATTGCTTTAGCTTTCAGTCGTATCTGCACGGTGGAAACACCTCGGCCGTCTGCTCTCTGTGTGTTCACCCAGTCTTCAAGAACGTTTTCAAGTTCGGGCCATCTGCTTTTCTTGCCTCTGAAAGCTTTTGTCGTCTTTTTGCAGCGAGTCAGTTCTTCATGCTGCCGTCTCCAGCGTCTCACCATCGATTCATTGATGCCGAGCGTACGTGCAGCAGCTATTTCCTTCTTCGACAGCCAGACGGATCGCTTTTAACTTGAAAGCCGCATCATATGCATTTCTTCGTGTCTTTTCCATGATGAGGGTGCGTGCACGAAGCGCAAAATGGGTGATCTGAAGAATTAAGTGTGAGTGAGTTTGCCGAAACAGTTTCATTGGTCCACTGTGACCTGTTCGGTAATTTCATTGGTCTGATATGACGAGGTTAAATGTGTTGGCGGCGGGAAAATGTGTTGGCGGCGGGAAGCTAGTTAGCCTATGAAAATCCATGAATTAGCCGCATCGTTGTAAAAGCCGCAGTCTCAAAGCGTGTGAAAAAAAGTAGCGGCTTATATGCCGGAATTTACGGTACTTATAAGTGAGAGATTATGAGAAAGCATTAAACATGGAAAGAGATGGAAAGAAAAATATGGATTTAATGAGAAATTGACAGTCACAGGATGTCAACTTTTGACTGACCAGATAGAACAAAAATACAAGGGAAACAAAGAGAGAAAAGAAAAAGGGTTTGACCGAAGCGAAGATGTGGTTGAAAGAGGCGCAGGAGCGCAAAAAGGGGAAATAGAATGAGTAAAGTGCTAACGTGACTAATTCTCCTAATTTGTATCCAAGCGTATGAAATGGTGTGCAGAGGGCGACCTCCTCCGTGTCCGCCTCCCTCTGTTTCTGCTTCAGCCATCTCACAACAAACTCCACAGCTTCAACAGCCTGATCCTCCAAAAACTCCACTCCGCTCTTCTCCTGCCACTGTTCTGGACGTGCCCAGCCCCGAACGCGAAAAATCCCAGCACAGACAATTTAGCTAAAATTGTGTCTGCGCTGAAGGAACTCATGAGCGAGGACTCCAACGGACCGCTCTACAGGCCAGCATCCACCAGATCGGACTCAGAATATGGTGAGCAACACCCACCAGTAGTATTATGGTGTACACACAGCAACAGTGCTGCAGTGTAACCATCAAAAGAAAAAAGGGAAACAAAATATGCTATTTGACTATAATGATGCTATTGGAAATATCTGAACCTGTTTGTTCTGATATGTGTTTCCGAGACAATCAAAGACGCGGAGGCAGGCGTGGACGGAGCAGTGGAGGAGGTGGAGAGAGCGGATGGACGGGGGGTTCACGGAGTGGAGCCTGCTTTGTATGTGAAAGAGAGTGGACAGGGGGAGGACGGAGGAAGAGGAGACTTGATAAACTGGGTCACAGTCACAGCAAAGGCTGTGCTCTTATCTAAAATTAAACAAAATAAGTGAGACACTTGTTCCTCTCTCCTCTGCTGAGGAAGAGGCTTTGAAAACAATGAATGCAGTTAAAATAGCTAAATTCGACCCACCAGGGGAAGAATCTTACTTTATGTGGATGAACATGATCATAAAGTAAGCAAAAACAAACTCCATGAAATATTTGGGTTATGATTTATCTAAAGATGGCCGATCGTTAGATAACAAAAGAAAAGAAGCATTCTCAAAGCAACCTAAAAGACAAATGATGTCATTCTTAGAAATGACTAATTTCTGTAGAAATTGGTTCCTAATTACGCTGAATTAGAAAAACCTTTATCAAAATTGATTTATGATAAACCTATGGCAGCATATGACAAATTGTGCTGGACTCTTGAAGCAGACGAAGCTTTAATGATATTAAAAAAAGATGTTAAATTCATCAGTCCTGGGATTGTCAAACAAGCTATAATGGCTGTGCAAACATCTGCACCAATAGTGTTATTAACTGATTCAACAGACATTACATTTGAAGATGCAGATGTGACTATGTTTGTTGATGGCTCATGTAAAAATAATTTGGATGGTACAAATGCAAGAGGATGTGCAGTAGAGACAAATAATAAGGTGTTCAAATTTGAAAGCACAAAGCTGCAGAACTAATCGCTCTCACAGAGGCAAACTGGGAGAAGACAAGGTAATTTACAGATAGTGACAGCAACTAACGAACCTATTACACATAGAGAATTGATATTACAAGTACGAGATGCAGTACAATTCGGTTTATAAGTGCATAGCACACAAAACATGTACTGACTCCGTTTCAACAGGAAACAGCAACGCTGATGAGGAAGAAATGCTCCACAGCAATAGAAAAACCCTAACCCTTAAGCACACCAACAGCTAACAGAGAAAGCAAAAAAGGTGAAACAATTGTCCGCAACAAAATAAGTGCCACTGATAACTCTTAATCTTGAGACACCTGTTCCCTCTGAGTCTGGAGGAACCGGGAGGTGTGAGCCTCTGGGGCCACTTGTCTGACCAGTGAAGGCATATTAACACGCTCAGAGGGTTTAGAGGCGTCTGCAGAAACAAGAAGGAGCTCAGTGGGAGACATCGCGGAAATTGGAAAAATTAGATAGCTAAGGGGAAATATGTTTTGCTTTGCTTTAGCGGCGTTAATAATAATTAATATATATTACGATGGGGAAGTTAGGCAGATAAAAATGTCAATTAATAAGTTAGGCAGATAAAATACAAAATACAACCACACGAACATTGACAAGCTGGGAGAATGACCAAACAGGTTTCAAATGTGCTTTACAATTTGTTTTCTCTTCCTCAAACTGACTAGTCGCAGCAGTTGTGTCACTCTGCACTATCTGTTGCCTCCTGTTTCTCACCCGATGCAGCAAACTATACTTGTTTTCAGAAGGAGTTCCTCTAGGGACCTTGATATGGTGCATGTTATGTTAAACATCACACAGACAACTGATGGAGATGACGATGCCGAGGGCTGACACCTAGTGGTTCTGGGGAGGTGAGCTGAGCAGTGGAGCGGAACTTGTGCCTCGGCACAGTGGTGAGGTCATTCTATGACCTATGGATGGCTCCTGCCTGTGTAACCTCCTAGAGACAGACCACGACCAAAAAAGTCAACGCCAACTGGCAGTGCAGTCAGTTTGTGTACATAGATGACATGGGGGGGGTCCCTGGGTGAAATCAGATTGCTGCGGGGTTTGAATCAGTGCTATTTTGGTGGTCAGCGATAGGTAGAGGGGTCAGGATGTGTTACTAGCGGGAGAAGGGAGGAGTCTACAAAGAATGTTTGGTTCATTTTGATTGTACTTTCATACCATGTTTGAGGAGATTGTTGCAGCGATGGATTGATGTTGACATGACTAAACAGACTCTAGTGTAATTACAGACTTTCCAGCAGGATGGTGAGGAGCTGGGAGGTGACGACTACAACAGATGAAGTTCTCTTCCCAGACTACATGGCGTTGGACGCCATTTTGTGTGTGTGTGTCACCTTTTGTGACGAAGACCTCATGCGGGCTTGATGCATATCCTGAATGTGAATCAACTCTGTCTCCTTCTTGCAAGAATAAATGTCCTGTGATTAATGATTTTCCATCGGTCTCGAGTGAATTTTTCCAACAGCCCAGGTATAAAATGCACGGCCACACTGAGCGCCCACACTACGCCGGAGTTTCAGAGCACCGACAACGGAAACGTTTGGAAACGCTCCCGAGGACGGATACGTTTGAAAACTCCGGGGTTGCCGACTAGTGTGGACAGTCGTAAACGCATAAGAGACGTGTGTTGACCACATTCATTGACCCATAATCTAGTAAACCATTATGTGTAAGTGTTCATTTTAGTAGATTTGATCAGAGAGAGAGAGATAGAGCAAGACCGGCAGCGTTTTAACTAAGTCTGAAAAATAAAACTTCTAAAACTGTTCTGTTCTGTCTGTTTGAGTTCATAGAGGAAGATTTTAGAGAAGATCTTAAGTATCAAACACGACCTTTCATTATTAAAGACTACTTTATTACTCTGTCGTATTTCTTGTACTAAGGAACCAATCTACTTCCTGTTTACACCGGCACCAACCCGCATGCCCAGTGTACGTGAAGAGTCACGTGATATTCGTTTTCAGGCTTGCTAGTACGAAAACGATGCTGAAACGCCGTGTGGACGGAGATGTGTACAGATTATTTCTGACCATAATATCATTGATTGCTTCATTACGTGGAGGGTGCATGGCTCTCATTCACATTCTCAGTGTCCTGTAGTCCCACAGCAAAGCAATCGGCTGTGTGATGGAGAGTGATGAGAAACAGAACCCACGCAGTGCTGCAAACGTGCAGAGTTTTGTGTTAACCTCCTCCAGGAGACGAGTCGGCCCCCGAAGTGGACAGGATTACCAATAACCGGAGGGCAGTTGGACTGATCTCCCGCGCTGCCTGGAGGTTGTATTCCAGTTGTTGATCTGGGGACTGTAGAGCTTCTGTTTTTTTCCATCTGCCGCGCCCGCTGTGACTGCTGAGCAGCCCTGGAGCCAAGCGCCGGGCCACAAATTGCTTCCGAGGACGCCGCGGACCCTGCTCTCTGATGAGATTGTGTGTCTAGCCTGGTGAGATGCTTCAAATACCAGACTGTGATTACCATGTGTCCAGTGACGTACAGGATCATCTGTATTCCTGTGTAGCAGTATTGTAGTTGCTGCTGGCCTGAAGTGGTTTTTTTCCCTGGCTGTACTCTCATTATCCCTCAGCCGACCTGGGAATATCATACTTCTATTCTGGGCTTGCTTGCTTTTGCCAACATCATGCCTGCCAAGACCGTAAGAGCAAAACAAAATCCTACAACACAGGGCATCATCCCCAGCAGCTGAGCAACACACTCCTGTGACACACAACCCTGAAATTGGCGAGTCCTCAGCGAGCAAACATATGCCTTTATTTACAGTCATGAGCACCGGTAAGCGCCGCCATTAGTCAGCCGGCGCAGGGAATGGAGGGGGCTCCCCGCTCGCTCATTGGCTGGGGGATCCTCTTTAAAGGGTTTTGATTGGTTTGACGGTGACCCTCCCTGTGTGTGTGACCATGTGTGTGTGTGTTGGCGGGGGGTGACAGATAGGAACACAGCCGGACCAGCTGGTTGAAAATCTCCGCAATCTGCTGCCTGGTTTGGCTGGCACCAGTATGCACACAAAGCACACGTACATTAGCGAAAGAGTTAAGTACATGATATTATCTACTCGACATTTTACGTAAAGTGCGCCAATTAAGTGCTTGAAACAAGGAAAAAATTAAAAGAACAGGAGTTACACATGAAAAGCATCATAAAGAATACAAAACAGATAATTTCATGAACAATGAAATCATATATAGTTCATAAATTTAGAGTTATTTGGAATGGCTGCTCCATAAATGACCATATAACGCTGCCTTACAGTCACTAAAAAGAGACAGTAGCGATACACACTCCCCTTTCGTCCCCTGGTGAAACCACCGGCATGTGTCCTCTCCCTTTCTCCCTCTCTCCGCAGAGAAGGAGAAACCATTTGCAGGTCATTAAAATAATTTATTACAATTCTCAATATTCTCTTAATTAAAATTCACTTATCACAGTTGGGGACTTGAGAGCGGGGCCATTAAGGAGACTGCTCTCTCGAGTGCATGTATAGGAATGTGACTAAGTGTGTGTGCGTACACCATGTGTTAATACAAGCACCTGTGTGTGTGTGTGTGTGTGTGTGTGTGTGCGTGTGTGCTGTATCGGCACCCATGTGTGCATGCATACCAAACTTGGGCTCTTAATCACTAGCTTCCTTGATTAAGCCATACTGTGAGGCAATTCATTTTGGAAAATATTAAAGCTTGCTATCAGGCGGTCTCTTTAATCACCAGACACGGAGGCTAAAGCATACGAGTTTTAATCATTGGTAACAATTCCAGTAAATGAACAAACCTTCGGTTCTGAAAAGTGAAGCCAATGCAGAAGTGTGTTAAAGCTGCATTCTCTCTAGTGTCCACCAGGGGGCGACTCCTCTGGTCCTATAGAAGTCTATGAGAAAATGACTCTACTTCTCTCTTGATTTATTACCTCAGTAAACATTGTAAACATGAGTTTATGGTCTCAATCTCTAGTTTCAAGTCTTCTTCAATACAGCATGATGTTCATTTAGTACATGATGGTCCATTTAAGGCGCGAATTATTTTGCATTCACACGCTGGGGACCATTTGTGGTCATTCGCGTGAATTGCCCCAAACGCGTCGGAGAGGGGGCGTGGCTTATCGCCCTGGAAGCCGTTCAACTGTCCGCCATTTATTTCCGCCATCAACCATGGAAAAAATAACCTGTATTTCTGCTTACTTGGTGTGGAAGTCCCAGATAAACTAAACGCCTTCTCGTCTGGTTCATAACATCATCCGGAGCAGCTCCGTGTATTTCATCGAGCTGTATTCACTGTGTCTAGCAAGACACACGTCGGCTGTTTACTACGGATGTATGAACACAAAAGAAACTGATTTTGCTGTGATTAAACTGCAATAAATGGACAAAAAGGGACGCCGAAATAACTACATACTGATGCCGATTTGTAAAAAGTTTGAATTCATGTTTTGTTAGTTCTCTCTGCAAGACGACGTTTTCTCAATGGAGCTCGGATCGATCGGTGCAATGCTATGCTAACATGGTAGCCGCTCCAACAACACTCAACATAACGTCATGTAGACGTAAATACAGCGTCTATTCATTGTTTGTACCGTATGGTTTATTAACACACATGTCTACACATAGTTTGGTCTCTATTGATACGAGGTATCGTAGAGCTCTGGGTGAACACAGACGGATACAGTATTTGTTTCCTGATTCAACAACGGCAGGACGTCACTGATGACAGGGGGAGCATCTCAACACTGATAGGCTATCGCGCCACAGCGTCACGCGATTTTGAAAAATTTCAACTCATGCGTTTGGGGTGTTTGCCGATTGATCAAACGCGCCATCGCAAATTCGCGTCACTCCAGTCTCATCGCGTCTGTGCATAGACATTGTATGTAATTTACTGTGTGTGAACGCACCTTTAGAGTCAAATAAAAGCATAAAGCAGGGTATGCTTTAGGGTGGTGCTACTATGTGATTGAGAGGTTGCTACCAGAGCTGTACACGGCGTCACTCCTCCAGAGTCCAAATATGGTCACTTCCGTTCACTGGTTGCAAAAAAACAACATGGCGACGGCCAAAATCCAAGATGGCGGTGGCCAAAATGCAGAACTCGAGGCGTCAAAACGGCAACCACGAATCAATGGGTGACGTCACGATGACTCCACTTCTTTTACAGTCTATGCTTCAAAGCTTGAATATGTACCTTGGGATTCAAGACATATTTAAATAAGTGGTGCTCACAGTTCACTTAGCCCTGGCGCTTTTCAGCAGCGTTACTGTTTCACGAGCTTCTCTGCTCAGCCCTGAATTCTCTGTACAGAAACCCCAGCGAACAAAAAGATGCTGCCAGCAGATATTCAGCTGCACTTTCAATCATAAAAGCCCAAAACGGGGGTTTGTTAGATACAGCGGCTCTACAGTGGGGGCAGAGACAGGGAGCCGGAATCTGATGCTGTCTTCTCGATCCCTCACAAACACACGGGGCTCTACAGTGTGGTATACAGTGTAGCCATGTGTCAGCTCCAGCTGCCTTCAGGCTCACGGGGAGTTTTTGAGGAAGCGACCGGGTTGCCAAGGACCTCCGCTCCTCCTGTATTGTATCCCAGGCTACAGTTGCTATGGCATCTGCATTGTTGCGCTGCCAGCGGCGATCAATGTCTGCATGTTTCCCGCAGAGAGCGATCCCGCGGAGGGCGGGGTCATTAGCTAAACGAGCAACTGCTTGAATGACACACACACCACCTCTTTACTCCTGGCAGCTTGATGAACAATCAACTCGAGCCTCCAGTGTGTGTCTTTGATGTGTGCGAGTTCATGTGTGTGAGTAGGACGGAGAGGGGAATAAAGGGAGAGATTACTGTAGTTGGGCCTCAGTAATCTACTCTGCTGATGTTTGATTAAACTAACAAGCCATGGGGAGTTCAGATCACTGTCAAATGTTTCCCGAACTACGTTAACTCGAAGCCCGTTTGAATCACACAACCGCCCCGAGCCAGACACCCTGCGAGCTAATCCAATCGTTACGTTTGTTCTCTTATTAAAGACTTCTCGAGTGAAATAATCCCGCGGGTAATTCAGTTGCGGGTTTTGTTTACTTATTAAAATCATTTTCACTCCAAAAAAATGCCGCCCCAGCTTTCCCCAAGAGCGATCAATTAACCCGTGTGACAGCCTCGAGTCAAGCCGACTGCACGGTAATCATTTCTAAGTATTGTGCGTCGCAGGAACCCTTTGAAAGCATGAACTCACTCCTCTGTATCAGTGTGATAGTTGGAATTATTATTATTATTATTACAGGAAGCAGTCCACCAGCAAGCTTCTCCAGTGATTGAATTAGTTTAATTGGCGCATAGCTGGATACACACTATCCAGTGAACTACACTCGTGGAAATGAATGATTTTCTGTTCTCAGATGAATACTTATTACTTATATACTCTAGAGGACTTACTTAGGACTGTCGGAAGTGTTCACACTAAATATCTGTAAACCTTATTTCAACAGACATTTTAAACTCAAGCTAACAAAAGTTGAATTCAACTTTTTACGTTCAGGCCATTGAGCGTCTTTGAAGGTCTTGATTACATATTGGTTGATGGGATCACACCAATATGGGCCAGAGTGGGGGAGTCACTATACCGAACCCCCTCCTTCTGGTCTCCTTGCTCAGACCACCCCCATCTTTCATCTTGATATCAACCACACACCAGTAGTTTCATGTCAACATGTTCCATGGACAGACGGACAGTAGGTGTCTCCAGGACCATATTTTGACCTTGATAACGCAGACCATCAGCGTCTGGTACGCTGATGGTCTGCGTATCATCCGCTCTGCTGAGAGGGTGATTGGCTGCAATCTGCCGTCCCTCCAAGACTTGTTTGCTTCAAGGACCCTGAAGCGAGCAAGAAGGATTGTAGCCGACCCCTCTCACCCTGGACACAAACTGTTGGAGTCCTTTCCCTCTGTCCGGAGGCTTTATTTTAGTTTTGTGCTCCTAGTAGTTTTGAAACAGTAAGTGTGTCTTTAGCCAAATACGGATGATCACATTTCAAAAGAAACCTCTAACATGTTCTACCAAAGACAAAACTTAAAGAGTCATTGTTCTTCTCTTTTCTTTTGGGGTTTGGAATTATGCTACAAAAGCGTACAATGGATTAAATCAACCTGAGGGCCAATTAAATTGTCTAGCCTGTCTAATATTCATCCCCTGAAATGTGCCTGCCACAATGGTTGATTAAGCGGGGGGGACTTAAAGCTGCTTCACTCTGGGAAACAACAGCAAGAGAATGGAAATGATATGAATACGTAATGAAGCTAAAGAAATATGTATGACTTAAAGGAATAGTTTGATCATTTGTTTTCTTGCCCAGAGTTAGTTAGGAAGATTGATCCTACTGTCATCAATGTATATTAAAGCTGCTCTAACCAGTGGCTCAGATGTCTGATGTGAAAGGAGTTCTTCAAAGTGACGAATACATAGAAAACCATCACCCGATTATTTAAAAGCCTGCAGCACGAATGTTTCCGTGTTTTGCAGCTAAAGATTCAGATTTCTTAGGAGTTGTTGGGGACCAAAACAGATGGAATGAATACTAATGTTGCTTCATGTTAACACGTTAATCATGTAAACTTTACGAGCTAATGATGTGTCAATTTGTATGTACAGCAATGTTCATGCTCATGTCCATAAGATGTCCAGAAACTGAACCAGCTCACAGGTGTGTCTCATTTATCTCCTCACTTTCCTCGCCTTCTTTTCCTGTCAGGGTGGAAAAGGGCTATTCTGTTCATTTTGTTCTTCTGCTACAGTTGATATATATATATATATATATATAGTTTGTATGAGGATACGTGATGACTTCTGTTGAAAGGGTGTTGGACAGCAACATGTTCAAAAGCAACATACATAAGCAGTCATGCTGAATGTTTGAACAACAGTTGCTCAAAGTCCAAAGGTCTTAAGGGCGTGTCAACTAACAGACTACTAGGCCTTGAGGCTAGAGAACTGCTCAATCTACTGGAGTTAACTGAGCTAGACGACCACCACACTTGAATCAGACGTTCTATAATTAAGCTCAAACTATCCTGCAAAGACGTGTAAATACTCAACGACACCTTTGCACCAAACTGTGGACGAGTTCGACAACTACACTTAAAATGGTGGTTGATGTGGAGAGCAATCTCTTTGGAGGAGCTATCCAGCCTCCTCTCCAAGACCGCCTGTTAAGCTTCATCCAGGTCATAAACGTTATTTAAATCTATTGACAGAAGATAACAGATGGTGGATGTCTCAGAGGGAGGGACGCGCTGCTCACTTCTCACAAAGCCATAAAAGTTAGATTACTCGCGCGCTGCAATTCCTAGACTGTAAGTCAGGATCCAAAAAAAGAGCCGGCGCCTCGGTTGTTGTTGGACGTGTGCCTAATAGAGACGGGCCGAACCGTGTCTCCGTGACAATACAAGCCTGCAGTGAATCTCTTCCTCCGATGTTTCATTTTTATGACTTTAGTTTACGGTGTAGGTGCATAGAGGGCTTCGAGGACCATTAAAAAGCCATTGTAAGGTTTTGCAAGAGGTAAAGGAAAGTGTCATCACCACACTTCCTGAAAACTACAGCCTGTCTAAAAATAGACTTTATTAGGCCTTTATTAATCCTTACAGAACGTAGAATGAATGAATGAATTTAATTGCAATATATGAGCTTATACATTTTAAAAAGAACGTTTTATAATAATAACACAATAGTACATTTTCAACAAGCTAGTTATTTAAATATATATATATCTACTGCTGCGTGTATCTGGCTCTACTGAAGTACAGCTACAAACATGAAAACACATCCACTCTGTGATTCTACACTGGAACGATGTACACTCGGTGTCGCAGGTGTTGGCTTCGACTCGGTGAAACAGAGCAGAGAACAGAGAACACGGAGGCATTAGAGGGGACAAAGATATCACACATACAATGAAGGAGAGGGTGAAAAGTGATTTATATGGCGTTATCTCCGGTCTTGGCTCCCTGTTTCTTCTCTTACGTAAGTTGAAAAAGGCTCCCTGTCTGATTTGGAAGGCGTGTGCAGCGGAGGTTCTGGAATATAATCTATTGCTAATTATAAACCAAGGCTAAAGCACGACCAAGCCGCCACTCCAATGAGCTCAGGGCTATACCCAGAGGCCGGGGAAGAATTAGCATCTGCACACACACAACCGTGCACGGAGCCTCAGAGTGATTAGACCCGCCCTGCATGTGAACAGCAATTAACTGCAATCAGAGCCCTGTCCCTCTCCTCCCCAGCCCTCCCAACGTCTCTTTCTCTGTGTCTCTCACCCCTGTCAGCCCTTTCACTTGTGTTTGTCTTGATTATTCTTAAAGGGATCCCTTGATAGTTTGGATTTTGCTCGGTGTTTTTCCGTCAGCACACACAGGTCGTGTTGCCGCTGGTCGGCCCTTTGCGCCTAGAAAATCCTTCACACTAGCTAGAGGAGCCATGGTAATCAGAAATGTTTGCTGCATTAATCCTTGGTCACACCAGAAACTGTTTCTGTGAAAGGTTTTGTTCTAGAACCCTGGTGATGTAGCAACTCTACTCACAGTGCTAGTTAATGAACGAGCACAATTTGCAGGTCCATCACGTGATGCCTTTGGAACTCAGCGGATCATTGTTTTGTGGTGAATCAACTTCCCAGTTTGGTTCATGCAAGTGAACTGTCCGTCTAAAGAGCCAAAGAGGCGGAACACATTGATTGAAATGCAATCTCTGAACCCACCGGCAATCGGCCAATGACGATTTATCTTTTTAGTAGCTTTTTTTATTCATTTAACTGCATTCACATGCCGATATCTGTTCACAGAGATTAGCCAAAATGTCGTCTCTCAAGAACCAATCTCAGTTCTGAAGTTGCTAATCAGACTTCAAACAATGACTTGATTGTTATGCTAACGTTACTTTTATTAGGTGGTGCATCTGTGTCCTTGTACTGACAGTTGTACGGACAGTAGCATATGCTAATGTTGCTCTTCTTTTCTAACATTACTTGTGTGAGGAGGCTTCTCTGATTTGAACCATTGGTTGTCTGAGTAGTTTCTCAGTTCTCACGTATACCTGAAGAAGCTACTTTTGTGTTCTCTCGGTTAGCGTTAGCACTGCTACGAGCTGCAGCTTCTCAGGTGTATTTCATGTATCATGTTAGCAAGCTAGAGGTAACAGGTGTCTATAAAAAAGATTGAAACTGTAAGGATGGTGACACGAAGAATATACCGAACAAGTAATTTCACTGGTTTAGATGGAAATCCTTCATATAGCCTAACATTATTATGCATATTGCCTTCTATATATATATATATATCTTCAATGTCCTGTCAAAGTGTTCCATCATTAGCATGTAGCATGTGAGCTCTGACCCTAGCAGTTCATACAGACTTTGAGAGTGGCAACATAAGGGGAATGGAGTGTTCGGCCAGTGGGAGGCCTCTCACAGCGGTCCACATCTGGCGAGTCAGACTGCCTGCTAACCAGCTCAGAGACCCACAGAACATCCCGAAGACCCTCACTGCTTCTCATATTTACGAAACACAACTTTCAAGAATCTCTCTGCCAGCTCCTCGGGTGCACTATCATTTTCTATTTCTCCATCTTCCTCCCTACACTGTTCCCCCACCTGGTACCATCTTCCCCGTGGCCTCCTGCTTCCAAAGCTCGACACCTCTGAACTCCGAAAGTGTGTTCTTTTAACCTTCTCCTCTCCATCCTTCAATATATCCTTCAACTAAAATCCTCCTGCGACTTTCCTGGGCTGCTTGCAGGGTTGTTTTTTTGTGTTGTTTTTTATTTCTCACCCTTGATACTCCATCTTTCCCTTCTTCACATCATCCATTCAACCTTTCAACCCTAAGTGGCCCATCTGCTCTTGAGCCATCTGTCTCCATTTCTTTCACTCCCTTTTTCCCCTCATCTGTATTTTTTTAAATCATCTCTCCCGTTCCATCTTTCATTTCCACAACCTTTTGACACCATTTGAGGGAGCAGAAAATGAGGACAACATTGCTGACAACGGTTTTATGAAAAGAGAGAGAGAGAGAAAGACGTGAGGAATACAAGAGAGTCAAGAAGAAGAGAGTGTGTGTTTGGTGCCTCTGACAGGACAGCTATACAAGAGGAGAGAATGAAGCAGAAAAACAGAGGGAGAGGGAGAAGAAACAAGTGAGAAGGAGAGCAAAGGCCAGATTAAAGGGTGCTTGGCTGAACCTGAGTCAGGGCAGCTGTGGATCTCTAACCTGCTGAGCTGCGAGGACACACTGAGCTAACACACGCCCACTGGGTGTAGAGTTGTAGGCTATTTGCAGCTGGAGAATCCCGTGCAGACGCAGAGTCGTCGGTGGCTCTGTCGTGCTTCCTCACAGTTGCAGCTGCTTCACAGTAGGAGTGAGACAACACTTAAAGCTGCTCTCACCAATATATATATATATATATTATATATTAAAGGACCAGTGTGTAGGATTAGTGACATCTAGTGGGGATGTTGCAGATTGCAACCAGCTGAGTCAGCCTGGTCCAGTATAAGGGATGAGGGAGGTCGGGTGGATGGGAACAGAACAGAGACGGCTGTTTGTGGCCCGTTTGAAACCAAAAGTCAACCGTTGATTTATTTACGTTGACCACTAATTTACAAACATCCCCCATTTTGCCATTTGGAATATTATATTTAGCTTTTTGAAGGACAAACTCATGGACACGTGGCACGTAGTCAACAAGACCACAAACAAAGAACTCAAATCTAATAAACAACATTGACAATCATCCATATTTAACCAGGTAGTTTTGTTTGAATTCACAATGTTGACACATTGACTTTTACGTGCGTGTTATTCTCCTACGTGAACGCATCAACACTCACATTCCCTTTCCAACGCAGTATTCATGGAGTCACTCGCTCTTTTTCTCATGCTCACTCGGACATATACACCGAAGACATTGTGAGAGGCGCCGGGGCGTTTTATATTCTTAGAAAGAGATCGCTGCAGGTTTAGAGTCAAGTGTTGACGGATGCACTTGGAAAAGGGAGACGCAGCAGGAGTGCAGATGGAAGGTGATATCACTCTTTTAAATTAGACTCTCCCTCTTATCTTCCCATCTCTCTCTACTTTATATCACTTATATAACTACGCTTGTTATTTCCACACAGGGTACACAGTCTGGAGTGTATAGTCTGAGAAGCAATGCTTCCTCTTTCTAATACATTTATACATCTATTACATTCATTTCACCATAATACCCCCCCCCCCCCCCCCCCCCCCCCCCGTTCGCTTTTATTTTCGTTGTGACCCTGATGGCAATGTCACTATTTTTCTTTTGTTTTATTATTTAATATTCAGGAAGACACAACGTGCAGTCTTATGTGTATGTTGACTTCTTTACAAAGAAAGGAGAGATCGTGATTGACATGCAATAAAGGTCCCCCGACAGAAGTCTCTTTGATGATAACGCTGGTGTAGTAAGTACTGTGAAAGGGCGATTACAGGTTTATTCAGACAGTATGATATTAAAGCATGTAAAACCTGAACATGAGCATGATATGCCTCCCTTAGTCCACCAGGGCACCACCCCTCAAACAGCCCTTTGATGGTTTGTCCCAAAGCGAGGAATCGGCCAAAATGTCCTCATTCCAAGGTCTGGAACTCAAATTGGTCCTCGTGAAGACGTACATGTCACACACACACACACACACACACACACACACACACACACACACACACACACACACACACACACATACGCAGTGCCTGATACCGATGCAGCAGAGAGGATCAAAGTGGAGCTGATCTTATTTCTTCACCCTCAGTGTTTGATGGCGCTGGCCTGTCCTGTCTCTGTGGGAGGGAAAGCTGCTGACTTGAGGACTTTAACCTATTTCTAACTCATACAAATAAAACCTCAAAACTCATCTTTTTCCTTTGTTGTATTTTAGACTCATTTCTGTCACTTTGTTTAAAAGTTAACTCAAACTGTTCATCTACACTTTGACAAGTTGAACATCCCATCTAATCCAGACCTGGGGAGGATTCTGATGTTTCCACCATCACCCGATGCTCGTTTTGAGTCATATCTGCTGTTCTCTGATGACGCCAACTGTCTGAGACTGGCGATGATGATGGAGGCTTGATAATCCGTGCGAGGGAGAATTAGTCTTTGTGGTCGACTTCGGCCCAGCGGGACTCCTTCCTCCGACCAGATTGATCAGCGTGCCCCGCTGCGAGCTGTTGGCCTACTTCCATGAGAATGCAGCCTGATTCGGAAAAAGACACTTTTCCTGGCGTGACTCCTCTTCACCCAGAATCTTTTTTTTTGTAGATGTGTGCGTCTGATTGAACGGGGAGGGGGTTCCTCCGGGATCCTCAACCTCCAGACTCATTACAGCGTCCACACGCCACCTCCTCTTCTGGCCTGTAGTGACCCAGAAACCCATGTGGGTCAGATCATACACTGAACCCTCTGCTTCACCCTGACTGAGACAGAATGGGTGCTCCTATCAGTTATTTCTTTACCCACTCGTCCCTTTCTTCCCACAGGAAAACAGCTGCCTTCTCTTCTCCACCATCTTTCTTGTTTTTGCATTTGTTTCCCACTCTGTCCTCTCTCTCTCTCTCTCTCTCTCTCTCTCTCTCTCTCTCTCTCTCTCTCTTTCTATCAACCTGCCTCTCTCTCTCTCTCTCTCTCTCTCTCTCTCTCTCAGACTGAGCGAGACTCAAATCTCTCAAGAACAGGCGGCTCCATCATTCCCACACATTCATCTTCGTTGCCAGCGTCTCACACAGTCTCTCTGAGGACCTCTGAGCCACCGTCTGCCTCTGCTGCCATCTTCTGTTTCAGAATGTCATTACTCGATCACTGGCTCCAAGCTGGGAGTCAAAGTTGTACTTTTCAACTGTAAATTGTGACTTTCTAGGATTTCTTCCGAGGGAAACCCACACTGGGTTTGTGTACTAGAGGTAATAAGCTAGTTATCTGGATGCTAACGAGTGAATCTTAAATAATCTGCCCCAATAAAAGAAAAGAAGCTGCATTACCAAATCCCTTCCCTCTAGTTACCACATATGAATATATTCTTATCTTTATAACTTTTTTTCATTTAGTATCTACGATAAGAATGTATGCCAGGATGGGCAGAAATGCAATAGATGTCATGTGTACAGAATGAACAAAATGAAGTAGAACATAGTCAATCCATACAGAAAGTATATACATTATATACATATATTATATACATGTAATGAGTAGTACTAGCAGTAGTAGCACCAATCATAACAGAAATAATAATAGAAGAAGTATTACTAGTAATAAAGAGTAATGGTAATTACACATGGTCCAGGTATAACCAGGTGATTCTGTGTTCACTCTCTTCTCTTCTATCCTGTACGGCCTCGTTCCTATTACATCAAGCATTCTACCGACCTCCAATTTGAATTTCCCAAACGGCGCTCCTCAGTCAGGCTTGAAAACTGAGTGATGTTTCCTTTTCATCATGTCCCTGAATGCAACACGCCGGTACACTGTAGAGCTGTCAGCTCAGAGCATGTTTGTTCACTTGGTCTGTTTGGTTAGTTTGCTGTTTGTAAAGTTATCCGTCTACTCTTTGGTTGGTAAGTTCCATGTTTCTTTTGTTCTTGGTTGAAGATAAAGAAACATAATAATAATGTTAGATTCATCACTCAAACGTGTCCTTTCTCTCCATACTCTGCCGAGCAGAATGGCTTTTTTATAAATGCAAAGTGAATCCGGAACTAACTGAAAGTAGGGAGCTCTAAGTGGTGCTGCATTCAATGTCCCCAGACACTGTCGCCGTACTCTGATCTGTGCTGCTGACGGACAGCGTTAGGATTCAAAAGACCCTCAAACACCACTGAGGGACAACTTTAATGAAGTGAAGAGAGGGACACTAAGGGAGGAGAAGAGGAAGAGAAGAGAGGTGAAGAGATGAGGAACACAGAAGAGACATGAGGCAAAGTGAAGGGAAGTGAAGTGAAGAGAGGGACACTAAGGGAAGAGAAGAGGAAGAGAAAAGAGGTGAAGAGATGAGGAACACAGAAGAGACATGAGGCAAAGTGAAGGGAAGTGAAGTGAAGAGAGGGACACTAAGGGAAGAGAAGAGGAAGAGAAAAGAGGTGAAGAGATGAGGAACACAGAAGAGACATGAGGCAAAGTGAAGGGAAGTGAAGTGAAGAGAGGGACACTAAGGGAGGAGAAGAGGAAGAGAAGAGAGGTGAAGAGATGAGGAACACAGAAGAGACATGAGGCAAAGTGAAGGGAAGTGAAGTGAAGAGAGGGACACTAAGGGAGGAGAAGAGGAAGAGAAGAGAGGTGAAGAGATGAGGAACACAGAAGAGACATGAGGCAAAGTGAAGGGAAGTGAAGTGAAGAGAGGGACACTAAGGGAGGAGAAGAGGAAGAGAAGAGAGGTGAAGAGATGAGGAACACAGAAGAGACATGAGGCAAAGTGAAGGGAAGTGAAGTGAAGAGAGGGACACTAAGGGAGGAGAAGAGGAAGAGAAGAGATGAGGAACACAGAAGAGACATGAGGCAAAGTGAAGGGAAGTGAAGTGAAGAGAGGGACACTAAGGGAGGAGAAGAGGAAGAGAAAAGAGGTGAAGAGATGAGGAACACAGAAGAGACATGAGGCAAAGTGAAGGGAAGTGAAGTGAAGAGAGGGACACTAAGGGAGGAGAAGAGGAAGAGAAAAGAGGTGAAGAGATGAGGAACACAGAAGAGACATGAGGCAAAGTGAAGGGAAGTGAAGTGAAGAGAGGGACACTAAGGGAGGAGAAGAGGAAGAGAAGAGAGGTGAAGAGATGAGGAACACAGAAGAGACATGAGGCAAAGTGAAGGGAAGTGAAGTGAAGAGAGGGACACTAAGGGAGGAGAAGAGGAAGAGAAGAGGAAGAGAAGAGAGGTGAAGAGATGAGGAACACAGAAGAGACATGAGGCAAAGTGAAGGGAAGTGAAGTGAAGAGAGGGACACTAAGGGAGGAGAAGAGGAAGAGAAGAGAGGTGAAGAGATGAGGAACACAGAAGAGACATGAGGCAAAGTGAAGGGAAGTGAAGTGAAGAGAGGGACACTAAGGGAGGAGAAGAGGAAGAGAAGAGATGAGGAACACAGAAGAGACATGAGGCAAAGTGAAGGGAAGTGAAGTGAAGAGAGGGACACTAAGGGAGGAGAAGAGGAAGAGAAGAGAGGTGAAGAGATGAGGAACACAGAAGAGACATGAGGCAAAGTGAAGGGAAGTGAAGTGAAGAGAGGGACACTAAGGGAGGAGAAGAGGAAGAGAAGAGAGGTGAAGAGATGAGGAACACAGAAGAGACATGAGGCAAAGTGAAGGGAAGTGAAGTGAAGAGAGGGACACTAAGGGAAGAGAAGAGGAAGAGAAGAGAGGTGAAGAGATGAGGAACACAGAAGAGACATGAGGCAAAGTGAAGGGAAGTGAAGTGAAGAGAGGGACACTAAGGGAGGAGAAGAGGAAGAGAAGAGAGGTGAAGAGATGAGGAACACAGAAGAGACATGAGGCAAAGTGAAGGGAAGTGAAGTGAAGAGAGGGACACTAAGGGAAGAGAAGAGGAAGAGAAAAGAGGTGAAGAGATGAGGAACACAGAAGAGACATGAGGCAAAGTGAAGGGAAGTGAAGTGAAGAGAGGGACACTAAGGGAGGAGAAGAGGAAGAGAAGAGATGAGGAACACAGAAGAGACATGAGGCAAAGTGAAGGGAAGTGAAGTGAAGAGAGGGACACTAAGGGAGGAGAAGAGGAAGAGAAGAGAGGTGAAGAGATGAGGAACACAGAAGAGACATGAGGCAAAGTGAAGGGAAGTGAAGAGAGGGACACTAAGGGAGGAGAAGAGGAAGAGAAGAGGAAGAGAAGAGAGGTGAAGAGATGAGGAACACAGAAGAGACATGAGGCAAAGTGAAGGGAAGTGAAGTGAAGAGAGGGACACTAAGGGAGGAGAAGAGGAAGAGAAAAGAGGTGAAGAGATGAGGAACACAGAAGAGACATGAGGCAAAGTGAAGGGAAGTGAAGTGAAGAGAGGGACACTAAGGGAGGAGAAGAGGAAGAGAAAAGAGGTGAAGAGATGAGGAACACAGAAGAGACATGAGGCAAAGTGAAGGGAAGTGAAGTGAAGAGAGGGACACTAAGGGAGGAGAAGAGGAAGAGAAGAGGAAGAGAAGAGAGGTGAAGAGATGAGGAACACAGAAGAGACATGAGGCAAAGTGAAGGGAAGTGAAGTGAAGAGAGGGACACTAAGGGAGGAGAAGAGGAAGAGAAGAGAGGTGAAGAGATGAGGAACACAGAAGAGACATGAGGCAAAGTGAAGGGAAGTGAAGTGAAGAGAGGGACACTAAGGGAGGAGAAGAGGAAGAGAAGAGATGAGGAACACAGAAGAGACATGAGGCAAAGTGAAGGGAAGTGAAGTGAAGAGAGGGACACTAAGGGAGGAGAAGAGGAAGAGAAGAGAGGTGAAGAGATGAGGAACACAGAAGAGACATGAGGCAAAGTGAAGGGAAGTGAAGTGAAGAGAGGGACACTAAGGGAGGAGAAGAGGAAGAGAAGAGAGGTGAAGAGATGAGGAACACAGAAGAGACATGAGGCAAAGTGAAGGGAAGTGAAGTGAAGAGAGGGACACTAAGGGAAGAGAAGAGGAAGAGAAGAGAGGTGAAGAGATGAGGAACACAGAAGAGACATGAGGCAAAGTGAAGGGAAGTGAAGTGAAGAGAGGGACACTAAGGGAGGAGAAGAGGAAGAGAAGAGAGGTGAAGAGATGAGGAACACAGAAGAGACATGAGGCAAAGTGAAGGGAAGTGAAGTGAAGAGAGGGACACTAAGGGAAGAGAAGAGGAAGAGAAAAGAGGTGAAGAGATGAGGAACACAGAAGAGACATGAGGCAAAGTGAAGGGAAGTGAAGTGAAGAGAGGGACACTAAGGGAGGAGAAGAGGAAGAGAAGAGATGAGGAACACAGAAGAGACATGAGGCAAAGTGAAGGGAAGTGAAGTGAAGAGAGGGACACTAAGGGAGGAGAAGAGGAAGAGAAGAGAGGTGAAGAGATGAGGAACACAGAAGAGACATGAGGCAAAGTGAAGGGAAGTGAAGTGAAGAGAGGGACACTAAGGGAAGAGAAGAGGAAGAGAAAAGAGGTGAAGAGATGAGGAACACAGAAGAGACATGAGGCAAAGTGAAGGGAAGTGAAGTGAAGAGAGGGACACTAAGGGAGGAGAAGAGGAAGAGAAAAGAGGTGAAGAGATGAGGAACACAGAAGAGACATGAGGCAAAGTGAAGGGAAGTGAAGTGAAGAGAGGGACACTAAGGGAGGAGAAGAGGAAGAGAAGAGAGGTGAAGAGATGAGGAACACAGAAGAGACATGAGGCAAAGTGAAGGGAAGTGAAGTGAAGAGAGGGACACTAAGGGAGGAGAAGAGGAAGAGAAGAGAGGTGAAGAGATGAGGAACACAGAAGAGACATGAGGCAAAGTGAAGGGAAGTGAAGTGAAGAGAGGGACACTAAGGGAGGAGAAGAGGAAGAGAAGAGAGGTGAAGAGATGAGGAACACAGAAGAGACATGAGGCAAAGTGAAGGGAAGTGAAGTGAAGAGAGGGACACTAAGGGAAGAGAAGAGGAAGAGAAGAGAGGTGAAGAGATGAGGAACACAGAAGAGACATGAGGCAAAGTGAAGGGAAGTGAAGTGAAGAGAGGGACACTAAGGGAGGAGAAGAGGAAGAGAAGAGAGGTGAAGAGATGAGGAACACAGAAGAGACATGAGGCAAAGTGAAGGGAAGTGAAGTGAAGAGAGGGACACTAAGGGAGGAGAAGAGGAAGAGAAGAGAGGTGAAGAGATGAGGAACACAGAAGAGACATGAGGCAAAGTGAAGGGAAGTGAAGTGAAGAGAGGGACACTAAGGGAGGAGAAGAGGAAGAGAAGAGGAAGAGAAGAGAGGTGAAGAGATGAGGAACACAGAAGAGACATGAGGCAAAGTGAAGGGAAGTGAAGTGAAGAGAGGGACACTAAGGGAGGAGAAGAGGAAGAGAAAAGAGGTGAAGAGATGAGGAACACAGAAGAGACATGAGGCAAAGTGAAGGGAAGTGAAGTGAAGAGAGGGACACTAAGGGAAGAGAAGAGGAAGAGAAGAGAGGTGAAGAGATGAGGAACACAGAAGAGACATGAGGCAAAGTGAAGGGAAGTGAAGTGAAGAGAGGGACACTAAGGGAGGAGAAGAGGAAGAGAAGAGAGGTGAAGAGATGAGGAACACAGAAGAGACATGAGGCAAAGTGAAGGGAAGTGAAGTGAAGAGAGGGACACTAAGGGAGGAGAAGAGGAAGAGAAGAGAGGTGAAGAGATGAGGAACACAGAAGAGACATGAGGCAAAGTGAAGGGAAGTGAAGTGAAGAGAGGGACACTAAGGGAAGAGAAGAGGAAGAGAAGAGAGGTGAAGAGATGAGGAACACAGAAGAGACATGAGGCAAAGTGAAGGGAAGTGAAGTGAAGAGAGGGACACTAAGGGAGGAGAAGAGGAAGAGAAGAGATGAGGAACACAGAAGAGACATGAGGCAAAGTGAAGGGAAGTGAAGTGAAGAGAGGGACACTAAGGGAGGAGAAGAGGAAGAGAAGAGAGGTGAAGAGATGAGGAACACAGAAGAGACATGAGGCAAAGTGAAGGGAAGTGAAGTGAAGAGAGGGACACTAAGGGAAGAGAAGAGGAAGAGAAAAGAGGTGAAGAGATGAGGAACACAGAAGAGACATGAGGCAAAGTGAAGGGAAGTGAAGTGAAGAGAGGGACACTAAGGGAGGAGAAGAGGAAGAGAAGAGAGGTGAAGAGATGAGGAACACAGAAGAGACATGAGGCAAAGTGAAGGGAAGTGAAGTGAAGAGAGGGACACTAAGGGAAGAGAAGAGGAAGAGAAAAGAGGTGAAGAGATGAGGAACACAGAAGAGACATGAGGCAAAGTGAAGGGAAGTGAAGTGAAGAGAGGGACACTAAGGGAGGAGAAGAGGAAGAGAAAAGAGGTGAAGAGATGAGGAACACAGAAGAGACATGAGGCAAAGTGAAGGGAAGTGAAGTGAAGAGAGGGACACTAAGGGAGGAGAAGAGGAAGAGAAGAGAGGTGAAGAGATGAGGAACACAGAAGAGACATGAGGCAAAGTGAAGGGAAGTGAAGTGAAGAGAGGGACACTAAGGGAGGAGAAGAGGAAGAGAAGAGAGGTGAAGAGATGAGGAACACAGAAGAGACATGAGGCAAAGTGAAGGGAAGTGAAGTGAAGAGAGGGACACTAAGGGAGGAGAAGAGAGGTGAAGAGATGAGGAACACAGAAGAGACATGAGGCAAAGTGAAGGGAAGTGAAGTGAAGAGAGGGACACTAAGGGAAGAGAAGAGGAAGAGAAAAGAGGTGAAGAGATGAGGAACACAGAAGAGACATGAGGCAAAGTGAAGGGAAGTGAAGTGAAGAGAGGGACACTAAGGGAAGAGAAGAGGAAGAGAAGAGATGAGGAACACAGAAGAGACATGAGGCAAAGTGAAGGGAAGTGAAGTGAAGAGAGGGACACTAAGGGAGGAGAAGAGGAAGAGAAGAGAGGTGAAGAGATGAGGAACACAGAAGAGACATGAGGCAAAGTGAAGGGAAGTGAAGTGAAGAGAGGGACACTAAGGGAAGAGAAGAGGAAGAGAAGAGAGGTGAAGAGATGAGGAACACAGAAGAGACATGAGGCAAAGTGAAGGGAAGTGAAGTGAAGAGAGGGACACTAAGGGAGGAGAAGAGGAAGAGAAGAGAGGTGAAGAGATGAGGAACACAGAAGAGACATGAGGCAAAGTGAAGGGAAGTGAAGTGAAGAGAGGGACACTAAGGGAGGAGAAGAGGAAGAGAAGAGAGGTGAAGAGATGAGGAACACAGAAGAGACATGAGGCAAAGTGAAGGGAAGTGAAGTGAAGAGAGGGACACTAAGGGAGGAGAAGAGGAAGAGAAGAGAGGTGAAGAGATGAGGAACACAGAAGAGACATGAGGCAAAGTGAAGGGAAGTGAAGTGAAGAGAGGGACACTAAGGGAAGAGAAGAGGAAGAGAAGAGATGAGGAACACAGAAGAGACATGAGGCAAAGTGAAGGGAAGTGAAGTGAAGAGAGGGACACTAAGGGAGGAGAAGAGGAAGAGAAGAGATGAGGAACACAGAAGAGACATGAGGCAAAGTGAAGGGAAGTGAAGTGAAGAGAGGGACACTAAGGGAAGAGAAGAGGAAGAGAAGAGAGGTGAAGAGATGAGGAACACAGAAGAGACATGAGGCAAAGTGAAGGGAAGTGAAGTGAAGAGAGGGACACTAAGGGAGGAGAAGAGGAAGAGAAGAGATGAGGAACACAGAAGAGACGTGAAGGGAAGTGAAGGGAAGTGAAGTGAAGAGAGGGACACTAAGGGAAGAGAAAAGAGGTGAAGAGATTGAAGTGAAGTGAAGAGAAGTGATGTGAAGTCAAATGAAGAAGAATAATGAAAAGTGAAGCAACGAGAGAGACTCAAAGAGAGGAGTGAAGAGAAGAGAAGTGATGTTAAGAGAAGTGATGAAGAATAAAGAAAAGTGAAGCGACGAGACGAATGAACTGAGGTGAAGTGAAGTGAAATGAGGGGAAAAAGAAGAAAGAGGCAAAGATAAGAGAAATAAAGAGAAGAGAAGAGGAAGGGCTGGGAAGTGAAGTGAAGAGAAGAGACACCAAAATAAGTTATAAAGAAGAAAAAAATGAACAAGTGAAGAGAAATGAGAATTGACAAGAAGTGAGGTCAAGTCAAACAAAGAGAAGTAAAAAGAAGAGAAGAGGCGAGCAGCAACGAAATGAAGGGAATAAAGAGACACCAAGAGAAGTTAAGGAGAAGAACAAATGAACAAGTGGAGAGAAATGAGAAGTGGAATCAAGTCAAACGCAGAGAAACAATACAAAGAAGAGAAGAGAAAAGATGAAGATAAGTGAAGTGAAGAGAAAAGAGAGGTACAGAAAGGAAGGAAGAGAAGACAAGTCGCTGTGAAAATGGCCAATACGTGTCAGCTTTCTATCCTGACCACAGGTCCTCTGAACAACCCTGTTTTTACCCACTGTTTAGCATATTGAAACCTCAAGCACAGTGAATGTGTGAACGACTATTCAATACAATGCTAAGCTTAGCTCACTAGCTTACGTTTTCGCTAACTGGAAACTAGCGTTTTACTTTCACACTGTTACAGTCGCATGGCTCATTTAAGTCCCAGTGAAGCGGAAGTTAGAGCATCTTTAGCTTCTTATGAGACATATTCTACAATAACATTGTATTTGTGTTCAGTTACATTAAGGATTTCAATCAAGTCCTTTGCCTGTAAAACGTCCTCATGGATACATTATACAGTATGTTAAATATCTGGAGTGTGCAGAGACAGCTACATTTAGCGACAGACAGACGGGCCATGCAATGAACAACAACTTGGGTGGTCGAAATATGACACAGGGAGGGAGATGAGCGGAGAGGGGGGCACATAAAGAAGAGTTTCACTGAGAGAGAGAGAAAGAAGCTGATGTTAGGGAGCAACAGAAAGAGGAAAAAGCAATGGAAAAGGAACGTGGGAGGCTGGAATGGGGGAGTGAGAGAGAAGAGAGAGGAGGCATGGCAACCTCCCAAACTAAGCTATCTGACACCGCTCAACAGCCGTCCATCAGGCCAGCTGACCGCTATTTCCAGCATGAGATGATCCGCCAGCTGTACCGTGGGGGGGGGGGGGGGGGGAGAGACACACGGAGACAAGAGAAAGTGAGAGAGTGAGAGAGTGAGAGAGAGGAGGGACTCGGACACACAAGAGGAACTTCAGCTCCTGAGGAAGCAGAAGTGGGAGGTTACCTGTCCCAGTCCCCATCGGTGTAAAAAGAAAGTTACCCGTCTGTCCGTCTCTGTCTGTCTGTCTGTCTGTCTGTCTCTCTGTCTGTCCGTCTGTCTGTCTGTCCGTCTGTCTGTCTGTCCGTCTGTCTGTCCGTCTCTGTCTGTCCGTCTCTGTCTGTCCGTCTCTGTCTGTCTGTCCGTCTGTCTGTCTGTCTGTCCGTCTCTGTCTGTCTGTCCGTCTGTCTGTCCGTCTCTGTCTGTCCGTCTCTGTCTGTCCGTCTCTGTCTGTCTGTCCGTCTGTCTGTCTGTCTGTCCGTCTCTGTCTGTCTGTCCGTCTGTCTGTCCGTCTCCGTCTGTCTGACTCTGTCTGTCTGTCCGTCTGTCTGACTGTCTGTCTGTCCGTCTGTCCGTCTGTCTGACTCTGTCTGACTCTGTCTGTCTGTCTGACTCTGTCTGTCTGTCCGTCTCTGTCTGTCTGTCCGTCTCTGTCTGTCCGTCTGTCTGACTCTGTCTGTCTGTCTGACTCTGTCCGTCTGTCCGTCTCTGTCTGTCCGTCTGTCTGACTCTGTCTGTCTGTCTGACTCTGTCTGTCTGTCCGTCTGTCTGACTCTGTCTGTCTGTCTGACTCTGTCCATCTGTCCGTCTCTGTCCGTCTCTGTCTGTCCGTCTGTCTGACTCTGTCTGTCTGTCTGACTCTGTCCGTCTGTCCGTCTCTGTCCGTCTCTGTCTGTCCGTCTGTCTGACTCTGTCCGTCTGTCCGTCTCTGTCCGTCTCTGTCTGTCCGTCTGTCTGTCCGTCTCTGTCCGTCTCTGTCTGTCCGTCTGTCTGACTCTGTCTGTCTGTCTGACTCTGTCCGTCTGTCCGTCTCTGTCCGTCTCTGTCTGTCCGTCTGTCTGACTATGTGTCTCACCGCCCAGTGGACCATTGCAGGTCATCCAGTCACAAGCGCTATAACAGGAAATGAAACCTCTGCGGCCTCTTAAGATTCGGTGTCATGGCCACACATCACACAAACAACACTTTCACCCAGAACATGTTTAGCCCTGGGTGGGGCTACAGGGGACAAGTTAGTCCCGATTTAGCTCTACTGCTGTACTGTACTGTTGACTTTAAAAGGAACAGTGTTTGGCATTCAGGGGGATGTATTGTTAGAAATGGAATATAATAGCAACACGTATGTTTTCACCTGAAGATAAGAATCGTTGGCTTTAAGTTACCTTAGAATAAGACGCTTATCTCTACATAGGGAAACAAGTCAGGGTCCTCTTCTCAGGGTCACCTCCATGTGTGTAGGAACCATAATCAAATTCAGTGGTAGCAAAAGAGCTAATAGGCTACGAGTCATCAAAACAGGAAGATAAAACGCACACAAATGGTATTCGCCATTAGTGCGAATAGACACCAGAGAACTTCACTGTGTTCCTCCGACAAGCAGCAGCTTCACAACTCCACAAGGTCACAGGGATCAGCTGTTTTTAGATCAGTGTCAACATCCTCTTTGGGAGAGGATGAAACAGTGCTGATGGGAAATGTAGTTCAAGCCAGTCACATTTTTGCATACAGCGATGTCTAAAAGTAGCCCGCACTTAGCGCCTTTAACATTCCCCAAATACACAAAAATGATATAAAAAATAATAAATATCAAATTATGACAATACTATGTGCGATAACACATATACAGACGGGGCACAGTTCTTTGTAAGATCATAAACATAGCACAAAAAGTAAGGACATTTGTGTTTAGCAGAGAAGATTTGAACAAATGCATGTTCCTTATGAATGTGGCGCCAACTAAACAGGCTTTCCAACGAAAGAAATAACACAAATCTCCTTACTTTTTGTGCTAAGTTCATATGAATACACTTTAAAACTTTGGAAGGAATGGAACCCTGCTGTGACACGCTCACCTCCCTTCAGTCTGTCATACCTCATCACACCATAGATACATCACTCCATCACAACTCCATCAATCAACAGTCTACATATGGAGCCTATAGGAGCTCAGGACGAGAGTGATGAACACACACTACTGTTGAAACGCAGTGTGTGGTCAATGGGTACATTTGTTATTTCAGAATCACAATCATTGTTATTCGAGTTGGTTGATAGAAGCATGCGTATGGAAGCCCAGAGGAAGAAAAGTAACTGCTGATCTAAGTTGGTGATTCTTAGTTGTTTCTCTCATTTGTTTACGACTTAACAGGTGAAGAAGGTGTTTGTCAGGATAATCTTTCTAAGTTTTATTTGTATTTGGCAGGTCTTTTGTTGTCAGGATTAAGCGTTTATTGTTGTAATACTCGTTTCCGCCACAAGGGGCTGAAGTGCAGCACTACTCTTCTAAATAGGACAACACGATTCATGTTGTATTCAGGGGAATTTGAATTCATACAACTTGCTAACACACACATGATGTGAGTATATGGAGAAATTAAAATGCTATCTAGAACATGGTGTGACGTCACACTTCAGCCTCTTGTGGCCAAAATGAGTATTACAACAACAAGCACTTAAAAATAACCCTACAAATATTCACATGCCACAACCTGTTCCACAGATGAAAAGGTAGAAAGATCATCCAGAACTAGAAAATGAATCAGCAGCATTTGTATTTCCTCCTCACTTTCCTCTCAGGGCTTCTGTATCTGATTCATTCATAAATATAAAGCACTGAACGACCCCTTCAAGCTGTTGTGGCAGCACATTCATAACTTTTGAACAATATGGAATATCAAGTCATTCATATTTTAGTGTGTTCAACTGCTTCTTGATGTGACGCCAGTCTAATGGAAACGTTTGTGATTATGTTTAAAGGGGTTGTCAGTGAGCCTTTAATATTGCATGCAAAAGATTCTGGTCTCTCAGACCGACATACAAGCACGCACACACCTGGCCTCTCTCTCTCTCTCTCTCTCTCTCTCTCTCTCACACACACACACTCTCACGTGGAAAGCTTTGCTCTCCTACCAGATCGACACTTGATGATCTCTCCAAACTCGTCCTCCACCGGCTCGTCGCAGTAGTCCTCGGGGCGCACACCCTCCGCCATCGATAACAGGGCACCGGGTGTAAAAAAGTTGTGTAATATGGGGGGGGGAGGGTGGAAAGAACGGACAAGTTGAATCGACCAGAAGGGGGAAAGGACACCCAAAGTACAAATCCAGAACAAACAGCCAAAAGGTGGAGCGCAAAAGGGTGAGACGAGAAGCGAGCTCCGGGTGAAGACGAGGAGGACGAAGACAGGGGGATGACCGGCCGGTCTGTCGGACAGGGAGAGAGGGATCGGAGCAGGTGTGTATGAGGGGAGGGGGGGGGGGGCATTCCCACCTCTAAATAGAAGGATGCCAGGAGGTGGTCTCTGCGGGCCCCCAGTCCGGTTTGGCGGACGCCATGCGTAAAACCCGACACCAAGCGGACGCATCGGTGTTTATTTCCGCACTGGGACGATGAGTTAAGCGCTACAACGTGAGTCAACCAGTTTGAGCTCCGGTGGGTGGTGGTCGCGTGACAGGCCACAACCAAAGTGTCGTTTTTCCTCCAGGCATCACAATTCCTCCCACAACACACATGAGTTTAGTGGGTCACTTTGATGCTCGTGGATTTGGGTCACAGAGTTTTGAGCAACACGGAAAGCTGGAAGAACTCCATGGTAAAATAGAAACTGACATTTTGATACACACGTACTATTATTAGATCTGCTGATTAACTGATATAGCCACTTTGGATTCCCTGGCTGTTCAGAAAGAAGGGCTTGGTTTACTGTAATGGCTCCATTACGCACGACGCGCTGCGCATTTATGAGCCTGCTATTATTAGATGTGAGGTTGTGATGGAACCAGGCGCGGCTCTGGGAACAGACTCCCAGCTACCCTCCAAGTGTTCCAAAAACAGAAACCTCGCCACTGACTGGCATCCCAAGCAGCCGACGGTCTGGAGCTGCTGTCTGGACAGGGACAAGGGGTGCGCTGCTGGGGCAGGGGGGGGGTGGAGAAAACGTATGTAGTTCAGCTGCTCCACTTGGCAATGTTAAGGTAAACTCACAGTAACACTGGTAGTTTTGTTGACATTGGCTTTACTTTCTCATTCTTTTGGAAATTCAACCGTTTTTCATATAAGTTTTAAGCCTGTTGCACCTGGAACCACGCCCGACAGTGACGTCACGGAGTACACACGTCACTGCAGCAGGGTGAGAAGTTAAACCACAGGAGTTCAGGGGAAATAAACTCATATTCAGGGGCGTTTAATCCTCTTGAGAATAACAGCGCTTCTACCCTGTCACTGGAGCGTAACAGGTTAAGAACATGTTACTAGAGATAA
>JAVDOI010000392.1:5000-45000 GCA_032191485.1 Leptoclinus maculatus
TGTGTAGTAGTAATGCATCAACTAGCAGCTGGTTGTACTGTAGGCCTTGCATACATCCCTGCTCATCGACCCTCTGATTTCCAACTGGTTCTGTTAGTACATAGACATCCTGCATCTGTGGCTTCTCGTGTATCACTCCCTCCGTTACAGCATCGTCAAACTCACTCAGAACACCCAAATCAATCAGTACTTGTTCCTGTGTTGGTAACGCGATATTCCCCAGGTTAAAGAAATCATCGAGTAGGTCTACATCAACCCCAGACTGTACACAATTAATAGGGCCTAGGGGTTCGATACACATATCATCAACAGAGCCAATACATTGCTCGCAGGCAAATTGTACAATGTCAAACGTCAGTTCAGTAAGCTGCGATGCTGTATCGAACTCACTGTTTGCTGCCTCAGCTGTTGTAGTAGCAGCAGCGCCACTTAGTTCAGTCTCCGTGGGGGTATTGTCCACAAAATACGATGCGGATCCTTCGATGATATCTTCTGATGAGTTCACAGCATATATATATATATATATACACGTAGGCCTACATATTAAAAAAGAACACCATGGTAAATTAAACTATACTCTTTAATTTAATCCATACCTTTTCCTTTTTATCCCCTTTTCATCCTCTGCATGTTTTTTAGTCCTCTTAAACCAGGGGTGTCCAAACTACGGCCCGCGGGCCAATTGCGGCCCGTGGTCCATTTTTAATTGGCCCGCAGCAAATTCTAAAAATATAATGGAATATGGCCAACACTGGAAACTTCTTTTTTTTAATTTTTTTTTTATTACATAAACGGACATTTTCAACACAAGAACCGGCAGCGAGCGGTGAACTGCTGTTTGTGTGGCGTCACTTCCTTCTGCTGCCGCTCTCCCCCCCACCAGGTGACACGCCCGGTCCGGAACCGTCTGTCCCTCCTGTCTCTACATAGCCTATTGTACATGGTGATGATGGTTATAATATCAAGCTAGCGATCGATGCTAACATGCTAATGACGCTAGCATGCTGTCTAGGCTAGTGCATAGCCAGTGTTTAGCAAGTTAACTTATCAGTGGAGTAGCTAGCTATAGGAAGAGGGAGATTGGGAGCTTGTATGTTCATGATAACCTTATCAAGAGACGTCTGACCATCTAATCTTGCACTGTAAAGTTATGCTGTATCTTCTCAATGTGAATGTCATAATGCTATATCAATTACTGGCAGATCATATAGTTCACAGTTAGCCAGGCTATGACAGTAGATGTCCATTTGTTTAAAAAAAAGAAAAGAAACATTAAATATCCAATTTATTTTATTTAAAAGGCATATTATGAAAGTATTCTTAGTTTTATTATTTCATACATAAATATACATAGGCCTAATGTGTGATGCTATTCATATGTGATCAATACATATGAAGAGGAGGAAGAGGAGGAGGAAGAGGAAGATGAGGAAGATGAGGAAGAGGAAGAGGAGGAAGAGGAATGATGATGAGGAAGAGGAAGAGGAAGAGGAGGAAGAGGAAGAAGAAGAGGAAGAGGAAGAAGAGGAGGAAGAAGAGGAGGAGGAAGAGGAGGAGGGGGAAGAGGAGGAGGAGGAGGAGGAGGAGGAGGAGGAGGAGGAGGAGGAGGAGGAGGAGGAAGAGGAAGAGGAGGAGGAAGAGGAGGAGGAGGAGGAGGAAGAGGAGGAGGAAGAGGAGGAAGAGGAAGAGGAAGAGGAATGATGATGAGGAAGAGGAAGAGGAAGAGGAAGAGGAGGAAGAGGAGGAAGAAGAGGAGGAGGAAGAGGAAGAGGAGTGTGGTGAGGCTGGGGTTGCAGAGCAGGAACTCATGGTTGATTCAGGACGGTTATACAATGTATGAGTACTATGTGCATTATGTAAGTCCGTCCTTTCATGATCACAGAATCATGTACCGGTCAGGGTTGTGTACCCTTCATCTACATGAGATAAAGGCTGCTCTGTAAAATGAGTTCCCCACGCCTTCTCATTTGCCTCAGCAGCAGCAGCAGCAGCAGCAGCAGCAGCTGCTTCAGCCGCCAGCCCTCGCTCCTTCAGTGCACACATTCTTTGAGTCTCTATACCCATCTGATCTATCACTGTCTGGAACGCAACGTCATGTGTAGAGCCATGAGCAAGTATAGTAGATGGTGGGGCAATGTTATAAAAAGCCTGGTCATTAACAGGAGTGTTTTCATCGTAAACACGCACACGGTCACCCCCACTATTAACCTCGTTAGCATCTATACCAAGTTTTAAAAATGTCCGGGGTGGAGCCATATTGGATCCTCTGTATAACCACACCCCCTTTAAGACACCAACAAAAACGGGCTTGTGAACTATGCAATCTTCCTAGCGATACATTCAAGGACTGGTCTCATTTCCCTGAGAGTATTAAGCGTGTGTTCTGCATATAGTGTGTTCCTCTGAACGTATGCAGCATGAGACTCACTCATCAAAGTAATCTTTGGATCTATGTCGCTGTTGGTCGCTGCCTGGGTCGCTACATACTGTGCATCCAACGTTGTATTCAGCTGTGCAAACCTTTTATCCGTCTCAGATATCATGTGTAGTAGTAATGCATCAACTAGCAGCTGGTTGTACTGTAGGCCTTGCATACATCCCTGCTCATCGACCCTCTGATTTCCAACTGGTTCTGTTAGTACATAGACATCCTGCATCTGTGGCTTCTCGTGTATCACTCCCTCCGTTACAGCATCGTCAAACTCACTCAGAACACCCAAATCAATCAGTACTTGTTCCTGTGTTGGTAACGCGATATTCCCCAGGTTAAAGAAATCATCGAGTAGGTCTACATCAACCCCAGACTGTACACAATTAATAGGGCCTAGGGGTTCGATACACATATCATCAACAGAGCCAATACATTGCTCGCAGGCAAATTGTACAATGTCAAACGTCAGTTCAGTAAGCTGCGATGCTGTATCGAACTCACTGTTTGCTGCCTCAGCTGTTGTAGTAGCAGCAGCGCCACTTAGTTCAGTCTCCGTGGGGGTATTGTCCACAAAATACGATGCGGATCCTTCGATGATATCTTCTGATGAGTTCACAGCATATATATATATATATATACACGTAGGCCTACATATTAAAAAAGAACACCATGGTAAATTAAACTATACTCTTTAATTTAATCCATACCTTTTCCTTTTTATCCCCTTTTCATCCTCTGCATGTTTTTTAGTCCTCTTAAACCAGGGGTGTCCAAACTACGGCCCGCGGGCCAATTGCGGCCCGTGGTCCATTTTTAATTGGCCCGCAGCAAATTCTAAAAATATAATGGAATATGGCCAACACTGGAAACTTCTTTTTTTTAATTTTTTTTTTATTACATAAACGGACATTTTCAACACAAGAACCGGCAGCGAGCGGTGAACTGCTGTTTGTGTGGCGTCACTTCCTTCTGCTGCCGCTCTCCCCCCCACCAGGTGACACGCCCGGTCCGGAACCGTCTGTCCCTCCTGTCTCTACATAGCCTATTGTACATGGTGATGATGGTTATAATATCAAGCTAGCGATCGATGCTAACATGCTAATGACGCTAGCATGCTGTCTAGGCTAGTGCATAGCCAGTGTTTAGCAAGTTAACTTATCAGTGGAGTAGCTAGCTATAGGAAGAGGGAGATTGGGAGCTTGTATGTTCATGATAACCTTATCAAGAGACGTCTGACCATCTAATCTTGCACTGTAAAGTTATGCTGTATCTTCTCAATGTGAATGTCATAATGCTATATCAATTACTGGCAGATCATATAGTTCACAGTTAGCCAGGCTATGACAGTAGATGTCCATTTGTTTAAAAAAAAGAAAAGAAACATTAAATATCCAATTTATTTTATTTAAAAGGCATATTATGAAAGTATTCTTAGTTTTATTATTTCATACATAAATATACATAGGCCTAATGTGTGATGCTATTCATATGTGATCAATATTTTCTTGTTGATACAAAGCCAAAGTTTATGGGCTTAAATGAAAATATATATAATCAATCAAGTTGTTGTCTTTTAATAGCTTTGCTTAGTTACACTGTCATTCTGTGACTGTTCTTCCTTTTTGTGGGGTTCACCAGAGCTTTGTGTACATTATAGCCCAAACCTGAATGCTCTGCTATACCAAATTGTGAGAAAATGGAAAATCCAGAAAAAAGTATTTCCTATATTTTAATACAAAATACATGTATTGTATTTTGTTACATTTTCTGGCACCAGTATTTTGTATTTTATTTTAATACATTTATTTGAGGGGTATTTTGTATCCCTGTGAACACGGTTGTGAAAACTGTCAACATAATTCGAGCACGAGGGCACAACTACGCAACTTCAATGCTGCGCACTTCCCCACGCAGTCCGAAGTCAAATGTGCTTTTCCAAAGGCCAACCTTTCTGCTAAAAAGGGGAAATATGTGTCCGTGATAACATCTCTCATGACAGAACTCAGTCAGCGCTTTCAATATTTTTCTCTCCTTGAGAAAGACATCGAGCTGTTCAACTCCCTTCTTCTTGAATGATGAGTCTGTTCGGCTCAACACACATGTGTGAGCAAACATTTTCTCTGTTAAATCTGAACAAAAGCACATTGAGAACCAAATTTGATTGATTTTGCTCACTTTCACACACTAGGGGTGAGGCGATATATCGAACCTCTAGTGAGTGGCCCAGCCCTTGGTATATTCTTCTGTATGTGGCCCTCAGTGAAAAAAGTTTGGACACCCCTGTCTTAAACTTTACCGATGATCTCCGAGGTTTGTGAGTGTTGTTGTCTGTAATTATTTACAAGGATTGAAGTTAATATTCTCTTGGGGGAACAAAGGACTGTCGGGGTTTACACACGTGGTCTCTTGCTCACCAGTTTTCAATCTCTTGGCCTTTTGTACATATGGATTTAGAGGTTTTGTCACAGGCCCACACTGGATCGGGGTTTTAGAGGTGATTGAAAGTCGTCTGATGAATCTATGCGAGGATATATCAATTTTATCTTTTTCTTTGGTGTCGTGGTTTGGAAGCCTCTCTTTAAAGAACAGAAACTCTCTGCATCACATTGTGAAATGGTCTAGCAGGATGATTGGTGAGTCACAGCTTAACCTGGAGTCCCTGTACACCAGACAGTTACAACGGAGAACCTCCACACACACACACACACACACACTTAGGCAAATTCGAAAAAAAAATATATATATATTTCGCGGGCACGCGCAAACTTTGTTCAAAGCCACATGGCCACGCAATCATGTGATATCTATACTACTAGTGGGGGTTAGACAGCTTGGTGGTGATGTAGAAACCAAACTCTGGATTGTACTCCACCTCCTTATCACCTAGCTTCAACAGCAGCCGGCCGCCTGAGAGAAAAACACAGAAATGTTCACCCATACACTCATTGGATTCAGGCACAGCCTCATATTTAGCTGAAAACTTCAGCAGTTGGTATTTCAATTTGTGAACTGGTGTATGTACTGTATGTGTGTGTTTGAGTCGGACCTATCCGTGTCATGGACGTTAAGAATTGGGTCGAGAGAGGGGTCCAAATCCTCCAGGACATTCTGCAGCAAAACAGGATTCCCAAACTGGATGGCGTTCTCCAGCACCCGCAGGTCGTCTGGCATTTGAAAGTCTATTACTTTCAGACCCTGCACATGTGTGTCCACATGTGCGCAGGAGGACAGAAAGAGACATAGAAGAGGGATGAAACAAACAACAAAACACAGCCTGTCTCACAAAACGTCATCGTCCTCCAATGGGATGGGACTTTCACTGTGGTTTGAAGTTGATTCCATTGATGTTATGCAAAGTACTGGGAGGTATGGTACAGTCTTCACAAGTTCAGCATATACTCATGGGCTATCAAGAATCCGCCAGTCCTGAAATCTGGTCTGTTGAAATACATTTTAAATTTGAGAAGAGATGCGATTGTCTGAGCCCGCTTTAGTACGAGATATTTCTCAACAAAAATGGTGATGGTTCTCTTCTTGTTGCTAGTGAGGACCAGCCTACTATTTCATATAGTACGAAGTGATGAGTGTGCTATTTATCTCCTGAAATGCAGGGCACAACTGCATTAAGTTGTTTTAAGGTGGAATAAGCAGTTTGAGAATACAGGTTATCCTTTTTCTTTCTTTCCTTCCTTTATCGTGTGTGTGGTGTGTTGCAACGGCTCTTCAGTTGAACTTTCTACCCAAGCTGCTCTGAACTTTGTGGGCGATACAGCTACCAGGTTTGTTAAAAAAACTAAGTTTGAGTGTCTGAAACAAAGGGATCTGCAACATCAGCATTGGTAACGGTAAATACATTCAATCATTTGTAAAATGTTAGTGCATACACCCGTCTTCTCTGGACACCTTCCTATGCACTCAATTATCCATGATTGTTCAAAAAAGATAACAGTTAAGACACAAGAACATAGAATATGAATCAGAATAAAGTTGGCTGAGTCAAGACTTACTCTCCTCATCTCCATATTCTTGATCCATTTCATAGACTGGCCTTGAGGGTCCACCATCAGTGGCCATCTTGAAAGAAGGGAAAGAAATCAAACAAGCCAACTTGTATTTGCAGTATGAAACACACATGTTGTGCAGTGAACACAACAAAATCCAAATCCAAAAGCATTTTAATGTTGTATGCTTACTGGACAACAGCTAATATGAGTGAATATAACATTCATCAACAGATTGTGTTGACATGCACTGAGCGGTTTCCGCGGGTGACGATAACTCCATTGTCAGTGGAGAATGCGTCGGAGGGCGGGCCCTGAATGTTCCAGTCCCTCACGACTGTAGGCTTGGACAGAAAGACTGCAAAACTGAACCCTGGTGTGCATGGGATCGCTAAGTCCCGTAACTGAGGAAAGGGTCAACAGAGCACAGTAGTAACTGTAGAGGGAGATCAAGTATATGGCAAGCTTTTCACTGAACTCCACATGATGAGATATGTTTGTATGAGGTGTGTGTCTGTGTGCCTCACCTCCTTCATCCAGATGGCAAGCAGCTCATCTCTATAGTAGGAAAGGAAGGATCCCATGTAGGACAGGAAAGACGCTGCAAGTAAACAGTCTCCCACCAGGTATCCCATGTTTTCCTCAGGACCCTGAAGCACATACATGGGTATGAGTGTATCTGTGTGAGTTATGTATTGTACTGTGTGATCTGTTTGTTTCTACCTTGCCCCAAACAACCCCCCAGAAAGAAAAGACAGATTGTCAGTAGTAGGAGAGTTCATACTTGTGTTGTGTGTGTGTGCTTGTGTGTGGCCTACAGCAACTCTCTCCTCCCAGCGAACCCTCTCTCCAGCCAGTCCAGTCACCAATTTGTCAGCTCGGTCCAGTTTAATCTCCATCTCATCGGATTTCTCCTTCAAACTTCTCTTCATGATCCGCTTCCAGCTGCTCTTTCTTCTCCCCCACCTGCCCACAGACACGCACAGCAATTATATAAGTTCATCATAAATAGTCCTATCATATGTAAATTGGGTAGCACTTTATAATAACTACACACTATGAAGCATTAGTTAAGCATGAGTAAACACTTAATTCATCATTTATAAAGCATTGTTCCTACATTAATAATTCATTAGTATGCAGTTCATAACAACAGTTATACATGTTTTATTCTTGATTAATAAGCTTGTCTATTATGTGTTCTATTATTGTGTTTTCATACTTTATAAATGATGGATTCACCATTTGTAAATTAAGTATTATATATTTTACAAACCAATTATTGAGGAGTTGTAGATGATTAATAAGATAATTCATAAAGTGTTAGTAAATGATTAATAACTTATTTAGATGTACATTATTCATGCATTTATATATATAATGATTTAGATATGCACTAATGGTTAGGGACTATGCTAATATATGCTTTATAAATGCGTATTAATACTGCAAGTCATGATTAATTCATGATTTATTAAGGTAGTTACTAGTCCTTAGTAAAGTGTTTTGTGTGAGCTCATCTAAAGTGAGGACTATTTATGCCTTATAAAGCATTTATAAATGACATTGAAAGGCCAGCAGTGCCTCAAAACCCAGTTTTTTAACAGAAAAGGCAAATAGACACAACACAAAGTGATCAAGAACATATCAATATTTATTGCAAGATGCAAACAATATACTGTTAAATACAAACCTCTCAGGCATTCATTCATGTAAGAGACAAACAGACATTCTCCTTCAGGAGAACATGGCTGGATATAACACATTTGTAAATATACAACTGGAGCTAACCAGGAGCTTTGCATATTAGTTTACATTTACTTATTTAACTATTCATTTTAACCAAGCATATCGATCTCCACTGTTCGCACTTTTCTTCAGTTGCATGTCCCGATGGCAGCCGGCCGAATCTGCTCATTGTTTGCAATAAGAGAAATAAGTGAAATCGAGTGAAATCCCGCTTTCAAACGTCATCAATGTGGGACGGACAAAGGAAAAGACCGCTTCATACGTCATCAACGTGGGACAAACGTTTCGCTCAGGAACTGATACGGAAGTGCACTTACGCGATGGTAAACTCCGACCTAAGTTGAAAGGGCGCGCGGACCTCCGCCAGAAAGAATGACTGCTGACGGGTCTCCAATGTCCGTCTGTTTGTTTCTTAGTTTGCTGTCACGTAACGTTACACATTATGGAGGATGAGTATCCAGCTAGCCTTCCAGCTAGCACTAGAGGTCCTGAGACAGGCGCACGCTAACGCGTCACCTCCGTTGTAAATAGAGCGATCCAGGTGACAGATGGCTAACTAGCTGTTATATGTGGAGTGGATGTGAATGAGATCGATATGCTTGGTTAAAATGAATAGTTAAATAAGTAAATGTAAACTAATATGCAAAGCTCCTGGTTAGCTCCAGTTGTATATTTACAAATGTGTTATATCCAGCCATGTTCTCCTGAAGGAGAATGTTTGTTTCTTACATGAATGAATGCCTGAGAGGTTTGTATTTAACAGTATATTGTTTGCATCTTGCAATAAATATTGATATGTTCTTGATCACTTTGTGTCTATTTGCATTTTCTGTTAAAAAACGATGGGTTTTGAGGCACTGCTGGCCTTTCAATGTCATTTATAAATGCTTTATAAGGCATAAATAGTCCTCACTTTAGATGAGCTCACACAAAATACTTTACTAAGGACTAGTAACTACCTTAATAAATCATGAATTAATCATGAATTGCAGTATTAATACGCATTTATAAAGCATATATTAACATAGTCCCTAACCATTAGTGCATATCTAAATCATTATATATATAAATGCATGAATAATGTACATCTAAATAAGTTATTAATCATTTACTAACACTTTATAAATTATCTTATTAATCATCTACAACTCCTTAATAATTGGTTTGTAAAATATATAATACTTCATTTACAAATGGGGAATCCATCATTTATAAAGTATGAAAACACAATCATGAAACACATAATAGACAAGCTTATTAATCAAGAATAAAACATTTATAACTGTTGTTATGAACTGCATACTAATGAATTATTAATGTAGGAACAATGCTTTATAAATGATGAATTAAGTGTTTACTCATGCTTAACTAATGCTTCATAGTGTGTAGTTATTATAAAGTGCTACCGTAAATTGGAGTCACTCTAATGCTACTGTTGCACTCATATATATATATATATATATATATATATATATATATATATATATATATATATATATATATATATATATATATATATATATATATATATAAATGCCTATCAGGCTGCTTGTAGATGCACTGGGCTCCAGACCTCACAGTTTGTCCTGGGCCGCAGCCAGTTCAGCCTGTTTCTCTGCTAGCTGGGCCATGGTAGCATCCACCCTGAAGGCACGCCCATCAACCTGGAGGAACAATGCACACATCCATGATTTAGTTTTGACACCTTGTTCCTGTTCATGTGTTCATTTCACAAAAAGCTCCAATTGTTTTGTGATAGCACCTTTGCTATGCTTACTATAGCAAATGCTTTTTTCTGCTGTTACGCAGTAATGCACTTCATGCATACAGCTCATTGTTGAATTGTACGTGTGTACAATGTGCCAATATTAGTGCCATTGTCTGGATGCATTCAGTTACTATTTCAACAACAATTAGCTACAAATGATTCATTACAAACTATTACGTGAGCTTGGGGCTTCATGGTGACTATTCATATCTGTAAGTGTGAGTAAGAGTGTGTGTGTGATTGTGTAGCCAGCAGACACTCTATTACCTCCATCGCTCTGACCCACATGCAGAGGGACTTGGCAGCTAGTGATACTTTGCCGATGATCTCTGGCTGGAAGTCTACCTGTCTGCAGTACTGGCCCATATTCTTCAACACACGGCCCGTTATATTGTCCTCGTCAAAGTCAACTCAAGTTTTGATGAAGTTGGAATCACCTGCCAGAAACAAAGTCACATCGGTCAGAAAACCATGAATATTTGTATTTTCTTATTTTTGCCAAATTGCTCTCATGTGTGTCTCTCAGTTTAATTCATTTTCCTTCACCTTCTTTGTGTTATCTATTGTCATGACAACTCCACAGCTTTTTGATCAACAAGAGGGAAATGCAGTGCAGTTTCTAAAGGTTGATTATCTTCACTTGTGTTCCACAAATATTGCAATGTACACCTCATTTACACAAATAGTCTTGAAGGTAGAATCTAATAAAAAGTAGAATTAGCGCCTCATGTGTTGGCCTCCTCCAACCAGTCATGTTGCAGTTCAAATTCATGTCTGTCAAGTCATCACTTCACCCTAAGGATATGAAATTATCATACTTAACATATGAATTCTTGAGTCATGGTTAAAAACCTGTTTTGTGAGGTCACAGAGACCTTAAAACCACCAAATTCTAATCATTTCAACCCTGAGTGCAAGTGGACGTTTGTGCCCAATTTGAAGAAATTCCTTCCAGGTATTCCTGAGATATTAGGTTCAAGAGAAAGTACCGGACGGATGGACAACATGAGAACATAAGGCCTCTGGTCATATGACACTAAAGGCAAAACGCGATCAAATGACCCTTTGGAATAGAAGTGCTTAGTGATAGTCTCTTTGATGCATTTGATCTGAGACATTAAAGTTTGAGTGTGTTTAATCTACCCTGAGCTGCTAACCTTTGTTTGATCTTCTTCTATTTGGGTTTCTGTTTCAGTTTGACCCACTGAACTGAGGACGATTGCACCTTATAAACTGACAGCTCAACAGCAAACTTCATTTCAATCACTTATTATAATTGCAAAATCCAGGAAATGTCTCTCTCACCTAGCTGTCTCTTGGCCTCTGCCCAGGTAGGGTCTTTGCCCAGAAGGGTCATGACAGCCTGCATCACTGTCTCCACCAGCGCTGGGGGACAGCCATAGGACTTGATCTCCGTCATGTCCCTCTTATTCAGAGACTCCAGAGCCTAGGGGCAAAAGGAGGAAGGAAAAGAGAATGTGTGGGTGTAAGAAGGAAGGGTGTACTGCTCGCTGAGTCATGTCTAATTGAAATGTAGACAGAAAGCCCCACTCTCAAATGACAAGGTGCTTATATTAGTGTTGGAGAGAAGCAAAGCAGTCAAATCGACTGAAAGGTGGAGGATTATTACTCATCAAGTATCAAGGAAAGAGTTCAAGCAGACACATTGATGAACAAAGTCAGCAGCTACAGTAAATACACACAGAGGGACTGAAAGCATTATAAAAGTGAAGAGGAAAGAGCTCTACCTTCATGGCCTCATTCAGTGCAGGCAGGACCTCGTCCAGATCTCTCTGTGCATTCTCAGCCATGGCTTTGCATTGTAACTCTTCTGCTCCCATTTTCACATTTGTAGCACTCACCACCTCAACACAAACATACAGCAATGTGTCACTGACTATTATACGCATCTTTCCTATTAGCAAACTACCACAGACCTTCCCAAACACAAACCACTAATGTGAACGTTTGTGGGTGTGAATCACATTATGCGTTAATCAAATGATTGCTGAAATCTATTAAATAACTGTGTGCGCATGCTTACCTTCTTCTGCTTGTTAGCCTCCGTCGTCTGCTGTAAACTGACGGACAGGAACTCGTCGCGCTGTATCTGGAACTCTGCCACCTGCTTCTTGGCCTCCTCAAGCTCTACAGACATGGCCTCCACCTTCTCCGTGTGTCATTGATCTTGAACAGGCCATTACGCAGCTTGCTCACCTGTTCCCCCAGTTCACTGCGTTTCTCTGCCAACAACCTGGATGTATGGAGACACACACACACACACACACACACACACACACACACACACACACACATGATTAACATGGGGATTTTGTGAAGTGAATCACTTCCATGCTAGAATTAACCAGGTTTGTGTTATAAGTCTGCTTGTTTCTCTCTATTCTGATGCATGACCCGAGAGCATCCACACCTAATTCATGCATTATCTTGGTGTGAGCACTGACACTCAGAGCTTACAATGGGACCAGTTCAATGTTAACAATCTATATGGCCCTCAAAACACACATGAAGCGTTTGAAGGTGGGATGAAGAGAGGAGAAAAGAGAAGCAAGAATAAGTGAAAGAGAACGTTTAAAGGTGCTACTTTCTGTATCCAGACACCAGCTCCAGGTAGTTGGTGGGTGTCACATAATGATGTTGTTGTCACGAAGACACTGGCTACCTTTGTCTGGATCTACCACATCAGAATCAGAGTTTTATTGGCCAAGTATGAGAACACATACCAGGGATTTGAGATAATGTACAATATACATGAGGATGAACTTGCTCACACATAAAAATGTGTATTAACGTGTGTGTGTATGTGTGTGTGTGCCTCACCCCCTCCAAGGAGCCCAACTCCAGTCCATCCAAGTACCTCTCAGCCACCTCCAGCAGAGCATCTTTGGGCCACTCACAGAACCAGTCAATGGTGGTGCAGTTTACAAGCGCTGGGTACTGGAGGATGTGGTTCCTGTTGGCAAACAGACATTTATGAATTGTATTCAGATATCATTTGTTGATATAATGATCTCCATTACACCCTTGTGGACACAGGGTCTGTATATTAGTGCGGGTGTATTTGGCAGTTGTTTAAGAAAAAACATGAGGAGAAAATAATGAAGCCGTAATGCATCCTGGATATGCTTCAAAGTCATTCAAACAAATGCTGTTTTTTGCTGCAAAAGGCTATAATTTAAATTTTGCTGTAACTTGTCATTATGAATTAAACGTTGATTGTACTACATAATGGTTATAGAATAATGACAATATCAGCATTTACATTGGTTCCCTCTAAGCCTTCCTTTTAATTCTGTCTCCCATTGAACAATCTTGCGATAAAATGAAGGCTTTACAAGTTTTAGGTCACAAGTGCATCAACCACTGCGCAACCAAGACAGGAGAGGACCGTGCTTTTGTTCTCCCCGGTAGCTATTGATAGCTAGAGCCCTGTTGACAAAAGAGGCATAGAAGGCGAAGAGGGGGGTGATAAAAAACGCGGCATGGTCCTAATGTGTGATATGGACAGTAATAGCAGCTAGTGGTCAGAGGGCCAGGACGACTTGTCACTGAGAGACTGGTGACTAGCTCTGGGTAATGGTGCCTGCCAGTCCACTGGGCAGCATTATGTGTGAACAGCACCTTATGCTACTAATTACCACCAAACTATCATTGCTTGAGGGGGAAGAGGAGATTTGTGAGAAGAAATGTGATGTGTGAATGTGTGTGACACGGGACACGTATGTATAATATGCATGCTCGCCCCTGTGTGTGTGTGTGTGTGTGTATGTGTGTGTGGAGACAGCTGGCCTTCTCTGTCACAGAATCCACACTGTTTGGAAATACAGCGAGCCTCAGGTCCTTGCTACAGAATCACCAAAGTGACCAAACCTCATTTGCTCACAACACAAGCGTCGATCAGCAATTAACAATGTGTAAATGTGTGATGTCATGGTGAGGCCTGACTTACTGTCCCCAGTGTACCTTTGAGGAGCTGCTGAGTGGTAATGCAGGAAACAGTTGCACTGTGCATGAATACTGTGTTCATTTCCATAAACATTTGTGTCAACAGTAAAGAGAGGTGAAAAAAAGAGGAGGGAGGAACATATTGCTAACCCAGGTATATTATAGGGCACCGTGTGCTGCAAGAAACAAACTCTGAATCTACCTGAAGGACTCTCCCACTGGGCTCATACAGAGCACTATGTGCAGGTTGTCCCTGACTCGCTCTATCAGGGAGCTGAACAGGGAGTCAGGAGTCTCCGTTACATTGTTGTTCCTGGCAGACTGACAGAGCATTGCACACCTAGAGGTAGAATGACAACAAATACATGTTATCAGAATTGGAAGTAGGTTTAAAAAGGTTAAAAACTTGAATGACCTACAGATGCCACAGAATGTGAGATTAATACATATGAGAATGTTACTTAAAGCCCTCCAGCTTTTGGTTGATCATGGTACTGTAGATCTGCCTGATCTGGGACTCCTACATGCAGAGAAAACAGGTCTGTTTAAGTGTGGTACATCTTGTCAATGATACAGCCGTGTCAATAAGATTTAGAGATTTCAAAGTGTTACTGGCCAAGGGAAGAATAGAACAGAATAGGAATCTTATATGAGGTGTGATGAGTCAGTTTCATGTTGTCCAAGTCACACAAGTGTCAAGGCAAGTGTTTAAAGGGGTTTACTCCGAGTGCAATATGGTTCCAGTCATTTTCAAAATCAAATGCATTTTGCCCTCATGTGGCAATACAAAAGAGGAGAGGAGTTGAGGGAGGCACAACAACTAAAATGAAGAAAAGATGGACTGGGAAAGGTTGAAAGGAGCACAACAACAAAGATGAGAGTTTTTGATACAAAATTGAAAAAGACTGAAAAGAGACTAGGCTGCGGTCCAAAAGTCCAAAAATGACGTCTATTCCTAACCACTTTTCCTTGACCTCTATGAAAAATGTCATGGGGTCAAGGAAAGATGAGAAGGAGAATTCATAAGGAGTTAGGAAAAGACAACCGTGGTGTTTAGAGAATCCGACTACACTTCCACTAAGCTTTGTAATTATGATGTGACGGCGGATGTCACTGACAGGTCTGACATGGCGAAACTACAACGAAGAAGGACTACAAAAAGCACAACTAATACATGAAATATATTACTAAATAGCATGCAGACTTCATAAAGAGCTTCTCTTGTGAGAGGCTGCTTCACTCTTGGTGTGTGAAGGAGAGCAACCGGAGCTCCTTCCTTCCTGCTGTTGTCACACTGAACAATCACCACTGCTTCAGTAGAAACTGATCATTTACTCGTGCAATATCAATGAAACTGTTCAATACCAACATTTCCTTTGTGCAATAATGTAAATTCAACGGTTGGGTTATATTTAGCTTTTTGACAGTTTAATAATCTATCATAGGCCTAGCTTGTTTTGTTTTATTAAAGCTTCTTGTTATTGAGAATTTGTTAAATGACAGTTTGCTATATTTACTGTTCATTTTATTTCGTATTCTTTTTGAAAAAACGTATTTGTTACATGTTTGAAGAAAATAAATACATATGAAACATAAGGATTGTCACTGTCTATTCATATTCATCAACATTAATCCCATTACTTTATGACTGTAGTATGAGTATAATTGTTAAACCTGTGTAAAATAAGCATATTGTTTGTTTTCATGGACGGCCGAATGGTGCGTCACTTTAAATGTTGCTGCCACAAGGAATTGTGGGGCGGAATTATCTACTTTCCTTTCAAAAAGAAAGGTCCAGTGTTTCCTATGCTAAAGGAGCTAATAAAGGAAGCAATGAAGCACCTTTAATGAAGCATTTAGAGAATTCAAACAGCTCTTATCATGGCGCCCACTCAGATACTTCTGGGTCATTTCACTCAGTTAGGAACCTTCCTAAGCAAAAAGGACTATTGGACCGCAGCGTAGAGGTGAGCTGAAGAGGGAGTGAGCAATGAGTGGAGGGAGCAAGGAAAGGAAAGCCACAATCATAATCAGGGTCATTCTTATATGGCGAGATCTAAAAGTGGTTGATAAACGGGGATTGAAGATGACAGGTTGAATATTACCACCATCAACCTTGATGAAATAAAAGGGACAGAAAAATTGAGTTTTGCTAAAATGGGAGTCTCTCTTAGTTAATCGATAAAAAAGTCAAAGCTACACAATATATAAATCCTGGCAATTATTATTGAATTGCTTATCTAATATATTTAAAAAGCCTTTTAAGTCAAATTGAATTAGTTACTACAATGTTGTTGACTTTAATCCTCAGTGGTAAAGGAGAGGAGAAGGAAGAAGATAGGAGAGGTCAGCTCAATAGTCAGCAGGACTTACATGAGGAAGGTCATATTGATGAGATTGAATCGACTCTGTAAGCGGCCAGATATGTGAGTCCTCCCTCCACCAGGGGGCCCCATGGACGCCAACAAGAACATGTCCTAACAAAGCAGACAAAGACAACAGAAAACAGAGTTCTGTGGCCTCAGTAACACCTGTGAAATAAACATTACCCATGTAAAGCTCTTGACTCATTTTCTAAGAGAATGGAAATAAAGAGGTGATTATGGAGGAAGCACTAAGAAGGTAGAACAAATGATAAGATATTAATCTCACAATAATCTAAAAACAGACCTCACTCCTGCTCCGTTCTTTCTCACCTTCACAAACTTTAAGGTCTGTTTCTGGCGGTCATACCAGAAGCCATAGTCGATCCAGAGGCGCAGCAGTTCCAGGGGCGGCTGGGAGCCAAAGAGGTCATTGGCCGGCATGTTGAGGTCATCCAGGAACCACAGCAGGCGTTTCCCACCTGCTGGCACAAACACCCCCTTGGTTCTCTTCTCTATGCGGCTCTCCACAATGTCCTGGATGTTATTAGTGGTGGTCTGGACAGACACAGAGAGACAAAGAAATGATCCAATGGTTTCATTGGGTACCTTATATATCATGTAAAAACCTAAAGCATGTGACAATAACATGCAGCAATGTGTATGTGATTTCAGCTGATCAGATCAGACTGTGCTGTGGCTTGAAATTGTCCCATCTGAGGAAAGTTTGTACACTTAACCCGTGGTATTAAAATCATGTTTGTCTGCTGGTGAATAGGTGTGTTGTGGGTTGAACTATGTCATTTGGCTAGAACATTCAGAATAAGACAAACTGTTTTAAGAACTCATGGCATTATGGACTCCACTCCATTATGGAGATGGAAATCAACTTTGTTGGTGATTATTTTGTTGCAAATTTGTCAGATTAAGAAGCAAACAAATGAAATCTAATCAATTGTGGAATAAACTGTCCACTGAATGCATAACACAGATTGAGAAAACAAGAAAGGGGAACAGTCTACCACTCACAGGCTGGAGTTGAACATTGTAGATGTGCAGATGAACTAAAGTGAGCAGAGTGTGTGAAGAAAGAAAAGCTGAAAAATGCAGATTAATGAGGAACACTTGATGGATAAGATGCGTGTGCTAGCATGTGCATATGTATTTGTGGCATCTATAGATTACACCCTTTGACAGCACGTGTGTTGCAGTCCAGTGGACATTGAGGACATTCAGATCATAAATCATGGTAGTCATCTTTCTCATTAATGAGACCTGAACCAACCTGTGAAGACATGTTGACAGTGAGGGCAGCCCACTTGTTATCCAAGCCCTGCAGGACGCTCTGGGCCACTGAGGTTGTACCAGTTCCCACAGGCCCAGTGAGCAGCACTGGGTACTGACCCAACACCAGAGCCATAACCAGGAAGTTGTAGCGAACTGTGTCCACTGTAGGAACCATAATCTTATAGAATGGAGCACTGCAGGAGGGAGGGAGGAATAGAGATGCATTGCAGATGTTAGTGGTAGGTTATACCATATAGTGTTGATTCAAAAGTGAAAAGAACTGTTTTGCCAGAGAGTGTAAAGGATAAAACATCCACATTCCCACACATATATGCTTACAACAGCTGATGTCAGATACATAACACATTACTTACTTGGCATTGAAACGCCAGCCCTTTGGCAGCTTATCTTCAAAAGAAGCCCAGGTTTTGTTCTTGGTGTCCACATAGTACTCATAAACCGTGTCCTATAAGAGTTCACATGAAAAGATCAGAGAATGTTGGTGCCTGCTCAGATAGATTCATTCAGTTTGCTGATGGAAAGTGGGAGTGGACACAGTATTATCTCTTATTAGTAATATGGCTGTGGTGCATTTAAGATGCTTGCATTAATCAAACCAAGGCTTGCCATTTTAAAACCATCTACACATCATATTGATAAAGTGTTAATGATTAGTGTAATGATTGTAGAAATGCAGGTTATTGCAGAAGTTCTCAATCTTTTTCACAGCGGAACAGTAAACAAATCTGCTGTCACAATAGTAATCCTGTTCATTATTATAGAATAGGGTTATAGAATGGACCCATATTTAACAGGGACGAAAATCATCTTCTGTAATCTGAAAACCTTTCTTTCTAAAAAGGTGGGAACCACTGGGTTATTGTGTTTTTATTAGGGAACAATTTGTTTCTAAACTGTCATGGTATCAACCTGTGTTTGCAACATCAACTGTTGTAGTTGAATTTCTGTAGTCGTGGATTCACAGTATATAAACATCTTTCACATGTCTTTCCATATCACAATAGCCCCCTGGCCTGCCAAAGCCACTAAAACATCACATTTAGCCACAGCAGTTGCAACCTGCATTACACTTAACACTGGTCTAAGCAAGCAGACTAGTGAAAAGAGAGTGCTGTTTGACTGACTTTGTATGTTGTAGCAGAACAGAAATGCACAGAACAGCCCTTTTCCCACCTGACAGGAAAAGAAGGTGGGGAAAGGGAGGCTATAAATTAGACACACCTGTGAGCTGGGGGAAGGGGAAAAAACAATAAACTCACCAAAGCTGCATGGAGGAGCAACAAGAGAGGAGTGAGAGTTTTAATGGAGTTAAAGAAAGTATAATTTAGTTTCTGGACCTGAAAGCTTAAACTAAGGAAATGTCGACAAAGACTAAACTAAATTGGAGCAGCAAGGATCCATGAACCGGCTGGATACACAGAGCTTTCTGGGAGGACAAGGCCTTACTGGAGGTGTGCTGATCCCGGAAGCAGGTGGTGGAAAAGGAATCGTGTTCTGCTACAGCTTGGACCAGTTTGAGGCCTCCTTAACTTCGGGGATTCATCGAGCTAAGTCCCTTTAACTGCAACTCTCCAGGCTTCTCCTTCTTCTCCTCCTCAAACACTTACACACCCTGAAATGAACTGCCTTCTTCCATACTACACACAGTGAACTGCCAGATATTCCTTTAGCTTTGGAACGGACCTACAACCCCCCAACCACACACACACACACACACACACACACACACACACACACACACATACACACACACACACACACACACACACGGAGTCCTCATTCATTTCTCATACTTCATACTCCATGGTCATTTCATTTCTATATCTGGACTCGGTCATGTGGTGTATTCGATGTAATGCATATTTTTGTGTATAATTGTGTATAGAGAAAGAAACTATCTGTTTTGGTTTGATTTATGATTTTTGATTTTTGAGTAAACTATAATTGACTGAACTGAAACACATTAATTGGTTGAGTTTTGATTATTGTACATTTTGTAGCCGGGTTCGCAGGCTAGTCGGGTTAGTTCTCTCTCCAACGGTTCACAGTGCTCTTTCTTTATAAAATTGACAGGGTGGAATTCCTACTATTCTCCCGTCTGGAGCCCAACGTGCACTGTTGATTAGTTGTGAGAAAACCTACGCTACAATGTCATAAGAGTGTAAACAAATACGCTCTCAAGAGGACCTTGAAGGGGAAGATGCCTTCCATCCCCCTTATGAAGTTATCCATCCTCATCAACAGTGGCACAGATGGACCAGATAAGGCTGAAGACAAACCAGAGTTCCACCATCGTACCCAAGTTTTCTGTGTCCAAAGTATTCACCTGGAGAAAGGGAGAAAATTAGATGATGTCAGAAATGTGGATTTACTTTTGAATGCTTTTAAAATGTATTGCTTAATTTCAGTCACAAGTCTGAAGTCAGTTACAACACATGAAGCTCAAGCGTAAGTTCAGTCAGGAAGACTATACTCTTGCATGCCTAAGCCCGTAGTTTATTTCTCATATCTGCCATTCACTCCTCACGCATGCACACTCATTATTTCCTTGCTGTTATTTTTCGGGGCTGTTGATCATGATATCAGCTGTTCTGATCAGCTGCTCTCTTCTATTCAATAGCACAACGACACAATGACATCGTTGGCCTATCATCTTGCTGCTGACTCTCTTAACCCTCCTGTCGTGTTCGTTTCTCCCCCCTTACTTTAGTGTTCCCGGTCAAATCTGACCGGTCTGTTTTAACTGCTCTTACATTAACACAAAAAACATTAATCATCACCACATTTTATTTAACACCCTTTTAAGCTGTAAACAATGTCTCAGACTAGTGGTTTACATGAATAACTGCTGTGAATATACAAAGAATAGACACTGAACATGTATCGCTAAATTAAATGAAACTGTTGTAAGGACATTGTTGACAGGAATATAGGCCTCCCGGACTCTGCATCCTACAGACTTTTTGTAGCCTCATTGTTTGACCGATATACTCCTGCTAGAGTCAACAGACCCATGAAGGCTTGGAGGTCTACCTGGTCCAATGATCTCCACGTGTCCCCAAACACACGCCTTCCCTCCAGGTTTGTCATGTCCAGTATAACACCCTGTTGGAAAAATTCACTTGACACCGATGGAAAATCATTATTCACAGGACATTTATTCTTGCAAGAAGGAGACAGAGTTGATTCACATCAGGATATGCATCAAGGCCGCTCGGAGTTCTGACTCTGAGCTTCTGATATTAATACTGAGTAAACAACATGCAATGGCTGGCACAGGATTGGTTTACAATGAGGTCTTTGTCACAAAAGGTGACACACACACAAAATGCCGTCCAACACCATGTAGTCTGGGAAGAGAACTTCACTTGAGCATCTGTTCTGGCACAAAGGTTACTTTCTCAAAACAACTCTGTGTCTATCTTCCTTATTCTCATTTACAGCCTGAGAACGCTTTCTTTCCCAGACGCTGTAGAACCTAATATAGTAAGTTCACACACACACACTCACATGAGGACGCAGGCCATAAAGTTCACGTACGGACACCAGACTTTGTGAGCACACGTATTATAATTAGTCATTTAGATTTTTGACTCTAACACACCCTCAATGGACTCTGGTAGAAAGAGTTGGAAGCTGGACTTGAAGTCATCCACACGAGATGTTGCGTATCGTGTTGGCCCTGGCGTCATCCTTGTTATGTTTTCAACTCTCTCTGCCTCCTCTGTCCTGGGAGGATGAATACCAGAGCAAGTTGTCACCCTTGGACTGGAATGTCACCTCAGGTGCCTCTTCCTCTGGTGCTACTTCCTCGTCATCTGTTGACTGGTCAGTCTCATAATAGTCCGGATCGAAATCAGGATCAATGTTGTCTTCATTTTCTGAGACATCTTCCTCTATCTCCGGTTCAATCTCCTCTTCATCTGGTTCAAACATTAGGTCCAGAGCCTCTCTGACAGAACATCTCCTCATCAGTGGCCTACTCATTGTGCTCACAGAGTAAAATGAGAGCAAGGCACAAATAAAGGTTTATTTAGGGGGAAAGTGAGAAGATACGAAACATTGTTTAGTCTGGAAGGTGTGGTTCACGTGGGGGGATGGGCACATGAGCGCGGTATAGAGATGGGTTCCCATAACAAACACCTGGTTTTTTAGTTTGAAGTTTGAAATGTGTACAACTGTGTATATGGGGCTGTGAACAGGTGTTTACACAGGTGTGTGTGTGTGTGTGTGGGGGTGTGTATGGGGCTGTTTTCCATCTGATGAATGGACATAATCTAGTGTTTCCCATCAATTTCCTATGGCGGTCACTTTTGACCGGGAACACCATGGGTGTTACAAAGTTCACTAAACCACTACAAATTCAATGAAAGTGGTGATCAGCAATCTGATATGTTCAAATGCCTAGTGTGGAGGATATCATGAGGCCTTGAGGTAATCAGATGTAAAACACAATATTTATGATTGATTAAAGTTGTAAATCGGTCAGATTTGACCCGAACACGACAGGAGGGTTAAGTCTGCTCTGTCCTTCGCTAGCCTCATCTGTTTTTCTGAAGTCATACTGCATTTTAAAGCTCAGATTCACACCTTCTAACAGAGTCCAAGAGTGTGCATGTGGCAGCTTGTCTTGGCTTTCAGCATCAGATTGAGTTACTGTAACATTTCCCTTCTGCCAGTCCAAAAATCGTCGGTAAGTGACCGTCCAATCAAATGCTGAAAGCCAACACAAGCTGCAACATAAACACTCTTAGACTCTGTTAGAAGGTTTGAATCTGAGCTTTAAAATGCAGTATGACTTTAGAAAAACATCTTGATTCGTTCATGTGAAACACTTTGTGTTGATGCAGGAATGCAACATAAATAAACTTCCTCTTTACTATGACCAAATACTGTATCTAACTAACCTGAACCTGACTAACCTCAGTACTGAGGAGGTTGGAGCACTGACAGAACTGAACAGTAACAAACATATCATCATCAAGCCAGCTGACAAGGGCAGTGCTATGGTCATCATGGACAGAGAACAGTATGTATGGGAGGGTTATCGACAACTTAACGACCCCAAATATTACACTAAATTGGCCAAACCTATTCATCCAGAGACTATTCCAATTATGAACAAAATTATCCAAACTCTTTATGAGAAAAAGTTTATAAAGGCAAAACAAAAGTATTATCTAATGGGCAGCTCGGAACCCAGAGCCAGATTATTTTACATGCTGCCTAAAATTCACAAGGATCCCACTAAGTGGAGCAAACCACATGAAATCCCTCCAGGTAGACCCATTGTGTCTGACTGCAGCAGTGAAACATATTACACTGCAGAGTACCTGGACTTCTTCCTCAATCCTCTCTGGACCACACACCCAAGTTACATTAAGGACACGTACCACTTTATCAACATAGTGAAACAACTGCACATTCCTGACAACTTTAATTTGTTCACAATTGACATAGACAGTCTCTATACTAATATTGACATCAAAGGAGGCACACAAGCCATAAAAACATTATTTCGGAAACACCCAAACAAAAAAAGACCAGAAAAATAATTATATGCAGGCCTGATTAAGTCACAGTTGTTGAGGTTTCACAGGATTTGCACTGAACAGGAGGATTCTAATTTTGCAGTCAGAGTGTTGTTTCGAGCTTTGGCCAGCAGAGGGTACTCTAGGACTTTTCTGAGAAAATGCAGAATGTCATTTCAGCAAACTAAACCTACAGCAGTAACTTGTAACCTTCCATTTGTGACTACATATTCCCCGTCCACTGTTGAACTGATCAGAGACAGTAGGAGGAACTTTCACAAACACATTACAGGAACCTCAACATTACAGGACCACAGCATTATTGCTGCATTCAGGAAAAACAGGAATTTACAGGATCTCCTGGTAAAAGCTAAGATTAAACCCCTTTCGGATCCTAAACCCAGAGGACAGGGCCAATTCTTTCAACACCGTAACTGGTTCACTAATCGGTACACAAAAGAGGTCTTCCAGACAATGACCCGTGGCAGTCTAAATTCAAAACATTGTATATATCTGACTTCATGTAAACAGTGTGATTTACAGTATGTGGGTGAAACGGGCAACACCATTTCTATTCGATTCACTCAACATAAATACAATATACTGAACAGGAAAAAGATGGTGACACCCTTTGTGAAACACTTCCTTCTGCATGGATGGAAATCGGTCCTAACTACTGTCATTGAGTGTAACCCCAGGTGGAACATTTCCCAGAGGAAAAGGGCTGAAAGGATCTGGATTGCCAGACTGGATACTAGGCATCCTAAAGGCTTGAATGAGAGGTAGGTGCTTCAGAATGTGAGGTAGTGATGGACAGTGCACAGATCACCTTGCTGGCTCCCAGCGAAGTGATCACAATCCCCTAACTCCTAACCAGCCCGTGCCTCCTGCCTCATATCTCTGTTGCTCTGCTCCTCTCATGCAGCCTGCCCGGTTCCTCTGTCCTAACCATCAGAAGCATCACTTCTCAGACCGCAGTAGGTAGGTAGTGATGAATAAATAAAAGACAACGCAATTTCAGATCTAAGATGTATGTACAGACACATGGATGTGGGGGTGCATTTGAAACAGTTCATATAACATGACTCATCAGATCTCACTGAACGGTCAGGTAGGCATCAAAGATGCCACGGTGTAATGTTTAAAGTGTATGCATATGTGTATGTGAATAGTTGTGTGTATTCCAACAGCTCATGCAGCAGGACTTATCAAGCCGCAGTAGGTAGTCAGTGAATGCAACACTATTAATCAGTTCAACAGAATGCGACTTCAGTGAAGATTATAGTGTTTATTGGGACAAAATGGGGCCTGGGACAGAGTGTGGGTACATCAGGTCTGAGATAATGCACTTTGGTACCCTGCTCAGTCAGATGGCCTGCTGATTGGTCCTTGGCCCCGGCCTAAGGGCGCCAGGCCACAGGAACTTTACACCACAGCCCATCCCCCCTTTTCTACAACATGTCCGATGCTATAACAGCGTCCGACACTGTTCCTCAACTGTACAGTTATTTTACAAGAACAAGTAGCCTGAGGAAGGTTCTTCTTAGAACCGAAACATCGCGATTTATTTACTTATAAATATAAATATGGTGTACATGTTCGCCTGGACAGAAAATAAAAGGTAAAAAAACTTCAGTGAACTTTTTTTCTGAGCCATATGCTAACGAGGCTAACCTAGCCACATCATGTTCCACCACGGCCGTGACCGCGGTGAGGAGTGGACGGTTGTCGACTATGGGAGGGGCCGCCGACAGCGGAACCAACGCCCGAGGTCACCCACCAGACCTGCGTCCCCTCGCCGACGACCCATCAGACGGCCGCCGCAGGGATCCAGCAGAAGGCCGCCGCAGGTATCCACCAGACAACCGCAGGTATCCACCAGACAACCGCAGGTATCCACCAGACAACCGCAGGTATCCACCAGACAACCGCAGGTATCCACCAGACGGCTGCCGCAGGGATCCAGCAGACGGCCGCCACAGAACGTATGCCTCCGTAACGAGGACCGGACTCGGACCCGACAGAGACTGCTCTTCTCTGCGCCGTAACTGTAATGACAGAGAACCGGGTTATAAGACACATTTCGTTGACCGCAGGACCGGCCAGAGACCGGCGGAGGGCCGGTCCAACATACCACGAAAGAAACGTAAGATCCACCACACACACAACACAGGTCAGCAATGGCTTCAACACAATGAAAACGATCACAATAGACCCAGATCTGATGATCCAGACACCGACTCCTCAACAGCTCCAGCAACAACCACAAAGACCAAAAAGACTGTTTATCAGTTGGCCAGCTAGTCCCCCCCCGGCCCCCCTGCTTCTTCTTCCGGCCCCCCTACACCACAATGGATGTGTGGCTTCCATAACGAGCTCTATCATGGAACTCTCACAACAGGAACTGGATCCACTCATGGGGGAGGAGGACAGAGAGCCACCCTCTCCGGTTCCGGACAGCGTGTGGTCCATCAGACTGACTCCCATCAGGACCGGCAGTCTTCAAACAGCGGTGCAGACCGACTGGATTCGACTCCAACAGCTACGGTCTTCACACCACAGACACCGATGCTACACCGACCTACGAAACATCTCACCACCTCAAGAAAATTGCAGGACTGGAGCCTCACGGTTGGCAAAAAATGGCTAATCATGGGTGACTCTAACACCAACAGACTCCAACCACACAACAACCCAGATCTGCAGATTGATGCTTTCCCAGGGGCCACCTTCAGAAACGCGGAAGTGCTACTGGACAAAGCTAGATCCACGGTTACAGTGGAAAAAATCATCATGGCCTTTGGCCTAAACAACCGTGTCCAAAAGACCAAAGAGACAGATATCAAACAACTGCAGAGATCTCTGAAATTGGCCAAACACAAGTTTCCGTGGGTGAAAATTTTCATCCCTCAGGTCAACTTCTCCCCCAATCTTCCACCGAAAGAGAGACTGCGTCTCACACATCTGAACGCGTATATCTCTGATCTGAGTGAGTATATTCCGGCTTTACCAAGCACTGATTTTAAAACAGGACCAGATAACCTGCACTGGACTCATGACACAGCTCAGTGCATGCTGGATCATTGGTGCGCTTACTTAAACTAATGATCTTAAACTGAACTACATCTACTCTCACACTCTCTGGACCTCTCCAGGCAGCTGCCTGACATTAGATGGAAGGAGTCCACATCTGGTACTACAAGGAATAGTATCTTTTCCATTGTGACCTCTTTAGCTCATACGTATGATTACAGATCAAATGCATATAAGAAAAAAACTTAAATAACTTTGAGATATGACTCATTTTAAAGGTCAAAGGTCAAACGTATCTGATTCAAAATAATTCAACGTTCAATCCAGAATATCTAAAAAGTTATTACTTACTGAAGGTTTAATGTGACAGCCTTCACCACTACATGTGTAATCCTCAAAAAGCACTAACGGCAAAACCCTTAAATATGGTTGGATTATGACACATTTTGCAGATTAAAGTGTAAACTGATGAAATGACAAAACATCCAACATTCAATCCATAATATCCCAAAAGTTATAACTGACTGAAAGCTTATACACGCTATTTGCTGAACCTGAAAAAGGGGCTTTAGAAAAACAATTTAATAAGTGTGAGATATGACATATTTGGGAGATTAAAAGTCTAAATGATCCAATTAAAAAGTATTCAACGTTCAATCCAGACCATCGACTATCCACTTGAGCTGGAGTGTAATGAAAAGGAGAAATAAGCAACTCCTCAGTACAATTCGCTTACTGAACCAGGAATAGGTTCCAGATCTGTTGAGGATGCTTTTAGTCACTTCTGTCCTGTTCTCTGGAACTTATTGCCTGACGAAGTAAGATCTGTGAAAACTGTGTCCTTGTTCAAAAGTACACACTGAACATTTGCCAAACACATTTCTCCAGCTGTTCAGGGGATTTAATCCACTCGCTGAAAACAAACTCCATTCACCCACTTTTTCATCTGTACACATGTCCATATCAGAAAGGGGTGAGCTTTGTGTTACAACCTTGTTAACATGCAGGAGACATTCCTGGATGAAGAAGTTAGCAGCTCCTTTAGAAGACCACAGGAGCTTGGTCAGCCCTGGCTGAATCTTTTTATTCATGACACCAATTCACTCCCGGAACAGACCCAACTCGTCAGGAGACAGCATTCCAATGATGCTGATACACGCACACACACATATATACAGTACACACACACCTACACACAAACAGGTGAGGTAAGTAATATCAGTGTGTTTTGTTTACTTCTGGAGTGGGCAAAATATCTAACAACTAGAAAACTAGTTTGTTTTGAGATTTTCACTATTTGTTTTCATTTTAAATACCCTGTGAAGTCCTATGTTACCAGCTAACAATCAAATATTCTAATGCTAGACAGACTTGGCTTTGTGATAAAACACACATCAGTGTTTGCAGTACGCACAGTATCGTCCCAAAAAAAGAAATCAGATGATTACCACATAACCATACACATCAGGCCCCTGATATCGTGTGTGTGTGTGTGTGTGTGTGTGTGTGTGTGTGTGTGTGTGTGTGTGTGTGTGTGTGTGTGTGTGTGTGTGTGTGTGTGTGTGTGTGTGTGTGTGTGTGTGTGTGTGTGTGTGTGTGTGTGTGTGTGTGTGTGTGTGTGTGTGTGTGTGTGTGTGTGTGTGTGTGTGTGTGTGTGTGTGTGTGTGTGTGTGTGTGTGTGTGTGTGTGTGTGTGTGTGTGTGTGTGTGTGTGTGTGTGTGTGTGTGTGTGTGTGTGTGTGTGTGTGTGTGTGTGTGTGTGTGTGTGTGTGTGTGTCAGACGAGCTGCAGCTTTCTGGACAAAGGTGGTATTTCAGCTGCAGGACAGCAGTGAAGGCCCAGGTATAAAATGCACGGCCCGTCACTGGTGTTATCCAACAACAAACACGTTTTGGTCTATTTCTGTATAGTAGACGAATTGTACATGTTCATTTATGTCAATTTAAGAGCCACAAAGTGTTTTGTGTTTTCATTTTCTGGCTAGACAGACCTCTGTGATCTGATGTGATACAAACAGGCTATACATCTGTCTAGAAACAGCATTTCCTGACTCTGAACCCCAGGTCCACACTGCAACCACAGCCGCTCAGCCCCGTGAGCGCTGCTTGCAAATCTTCTCCAGATTGCTCAAACATTTGATTGATGCTTAATACCCCACCAGCTGCCCTGCAACTGTGTTTGGCTTTAAAAGCCGAAAGTATTCCATTGCAACATGTGCAACACGTTTAAGTGGAAGGCATCAGTCGGAAGAGAAAAAATGAACAAACTCAGCATTGTGAGTATACACGTGCAGTAGGAGGCAGTTAAAGTGACTGCCTTTTCTTTCCAACGCACTACCTCTACACCATCACCAACCCCAGACTTGAGTAGAAGAGGCAACGGACCGTCCCATACTACTATGCAGTTACCCTCAGTTCTATTGGGCGTTTCAGCATCTTTCAGCTCAGTGTTTTTTTTCGTTCACTCTTACTCCTGTTATGATTCCTATTTCCTGCAGCAAAACACAGCAAGTGTTTGTAGCAAATTTCATGTTTCTGTGGGAGAATCTGAAGATATTGAAAGCTAAAAACGGCTTCCCGCCTCAGACCCTATTTTGGTGGGTGAAAATGTCAACATTCCTATTTTGTGAGATATTTAAGGGCGATATTTTGTGTCGTCTCGTAAGCCTCTTTTCCACTGAACAAACCCCAGGAACTAATATAATGATGTTACACACATGTTATTTACCCAGTTAAAGAAAAACGTCTGGGCTACAACATCATGTAAGCCATTTTTACAACCAATTAAAGCTGCGAGCAGCGATGAACGGGCCCTCGCATCCTCCGGTGGGACTCCGGCCTGCGCGTTGAGAAGTTATGTGTATTGATATTATGCCACGCCCCTAAGAAGTTTATTGGTCCATATCTTGTAAACGCTAAGAGATATCAAATAGCTTTTGATAACGGATTTGGACATGTGTGTTGAATTTCAAGTCAATCGGAGATACTGGCCGAGGGGCGTCGCCGGTCCGACTTGTAGGGGGCGCTAGAGAGACATTTTTTTACACACAAATATGCTATTTATGGCATAAGAGTTTCTCCGGCAGACCTGACAGGTGTGCAAAATTGGTGAGTTTTCATGCATGGCAAGTACCCCAAAATGCTCCATTCCCAGAAAAATATAACTCGGACGGGTACAATTACAATAGGGCCTCGCCGGCCCAACGTTGTCGGTTGCTCGGGCCCTAGCTAAAAGAATTACCAAATTATCATTATCATCACGCTCCGGTCGTAGCTACCAAGACAAAACTAGAAGCTAACACGGAAAACCGAGATACCAGAAAGCAAGAGAATTCGACACAGATTACGGAGATATCTTCAATATATCTCTCCATGAAACCATTACAGACATATGAGCCAACAAGCACCAGAACCACGAACCGCTTTATTGATAATAATCAGAAACACACCTCACCTTTTCGCTGTTTTCGTGGAGACAAAGGATAAAATCTCCGGGTATTGTTGCAAATATCTATTCTACGGATGACCTGTTTGTCATAATTCTGTTTCCGTGAGGACAGGGGTTGAATTTGAGTCCGGGCGAGCTGGGGTTAGGGATTTTACTTTCGGCATATCGGATTTTACGCTTCACGAGAGACGGCGCGGTTTTGATTCTGACTGGCTAATGATGCTGTCAATCTTTCCCACGTTTCCCCAGCTCAATTCTATAGGCTCTGACGCGTCGATAGAGGTTTGAATCACTTCATTCGCCCAATGGGCTGCTGACTTACATCTACATAGACACAGAGGAACTGGAGTCAGACGAGAAAACTCCATGGATCACAGACACAAACAGGGCTCATAGAGGATTCAGGCTCTCAAAATGAAGCCAAACTGCTGTATTTGGATAGATTGAACACTTAGTGATAAAACAAGTGAAATATATAGTTAAATAGTATATAAAATTACAATGGAACAGCTGGTTCCAAAATGACCATTTTGGTGACCTCGCCTGACCTCTCTGTACTAAAACCTCTCTAATTTTGTTCTGCTTCACTTTATCAAAGTCAGAATTTGCAGAGAGACTGTTCACATATTGTGCTATGATTTGGGAGAGGTTTTAGACCTGCAGCTGCATCATTCCAAAGAAATAATAACAATAAATAACAATTTCTTTTCAGGCGATCCCGAAACTTTTCCATTTGAGCTGTGTGCCATCTTCATTTACTCTTAACCAGTAAAATATATACACTGATATTTATACATCTGAACAAATCTCACAAGTGTTACCTTTATTATAACATCAACATTTTTAAAATAGAACTTGTAGTTGCAGAAATACACTCTTTTTAGTATGGGTATGCAATTTTTGAGCAGAGGCCTAAAAATAGGGCTACGGTTAAGAAAATACATTTCTGAAAAGGTTGAGTTGAGTCAAGCATCAGCCTTGTATTCTGCAGAACACTGCTGTTGTTGTTCTGCACTCTGGTTATTAATGTTTCAAAGAGTACTGTCATTCATGTTGATGATTTAATAAGTCTGTATTGTTGTTGTGTACATTGACAGGAGGATCAGTGATGTCAGTGAGGTAGGAAGGTTCCATGAGGTGATGCAGAGATTCTGTTCAGAATGTTCAGTGTTCTGGTGACATGACATCAGCATTCATCACAATCTCTTTGTCTTTAGCCATAACCAAACAACCTTTGGATAGAGATGCACCATTATGGGAGAGAACAACTTTCCACTGAGACAAACGGATAGAGACACAGCTGCTCATCTTCAACACATGGAGGAGATCCAGATGATCCAGGACTTCACGCCTCCAGTTTGGAGAAGCAGACAGGAGTACCGGCAGGTAAGAAAAGTAATGTACTGCTGTAGATGGGGGAAACATCAAAATGTATTTTAGACACCTAAAATAAAATGAATATGCAAGTCTACACTATATTTAGGACATATTTCGGATATGGTAGCTTCTGTGGTCTGCAAGCTAAAATGTCAAGAGTGTAGAAATAGCATCTTGTATGTCAAGACATTTGTGATCTTGGAAGGAACCTGTTAAGATTTTTTTGTCGATGTTCACAATGAAGCCGACTGCAGTCAGTACACACAGACTATCAGAGCAGGTTGGTGTAGAAAAAGTAAGAGAAATCCTATTATACTGTGATTTACGGGCAATGCTGAAATACATACAGTATACACCTTGTGGTAGAATATTTCTATGTTAATCGGGAGAAGAGAGTTTTGTTCACAAATCAATAATATAGTCTTCAGAAGATTCAAAGTTGTCTTGTTCTGTTTATTCGCTTACAAGAGGGAAAAATACAACACAGCCACTCAGTCAGTGTCTGTGTTGGAAGCTTCAACATCGTACAGGAACTTCACATCATTTAAGCAAACACAGGTTCACGCCTTGAGATAAATCATAGACAGGGAGTGGATATGTTTACATCCTAGCTGTCGTTCTTATCTGGACTCATGCCAGGTACGTTCAACTAGGAACTAGTTTATGGTTTTATGGTCTGTCTCAAACTCATCACACAGACAAAGGAGACAGTGTCTCTTCACCTCTCGTTCTTGTGTGGGAGCGTGTGATCAGTTTGAAAGAAAACCAGACACCGGGCTCATAAATTGATTGACTACTTTGCAGGACTGCTGCGTTTTGTCAGTGTCTGTGCTCTTCTCTTTCAGTTGTTCATCTTTGAAACATTTCATGATACAAAATATATTTTTCCCATTACAACCTCAATCAAGGAATTACATTTATTCTCTAGGAGCAGCTGCTTAATTAACCTTGTTGAGATCACTAATTCTCTAATTATGATTTGAATGCATTTGATAGCTTATTCTTTAATGGGGATAAATGAAGCAGTTGACCTGCTGTGGTTTTCAGAGACAGCAGGTAGGCTCTTGTGTCCCTCAGGACATGGCTGATGATGGGCCATTTCTAATGGCGGCCTATCGTGGATAATTCTTAGATTAGGACTGTACATCACTGAGTCATTTGTGGTGGGTCTGTCTTCAAAAAGGCCCTTGTGTCCAAAACATCATTACTTCAATAATTCAACTGCAGAGCTAATAATGTGTGTGCAGGAATTGACACTTTTTCTTTATGTTAACATTGGAATTCTAACCTTATTGCATTTCTTTGTAGCTTTTCTCTCCACTAACTTTGGATCGTTGCTCAATGGGAACACAGGAGCTTAAATGTCTGGGACAGCCAAGTTCACCTTCATCTTTTGATCGTCAAAGTTGACGGGTCGCCGTGTCAACCGGCCAGCATCTAACCTGGACCTTATGCAGATCCTCCAGAAACTGTCAACGGACCGGTGGAAGACTCACATCCTAAAAGCAGGTTCCGTATCAGGATCAGCATGTAGCCCAAAGGTCACACACACATTTAGGATTCAGTTGCTGACTGCTGGGAGTATGATGATAGAACTCCAGGACACATTGCACTAGTGCTGGGCGGTATAACGGTTTTAATTTCCCGTATGATATACATTTTTCACACCGTCATACCGGAGCATAGTCGAAACAACTGCTGTCACTCTTCAACAGGCAGCAAAATATATTATTCGCCACTATGAGAGCTACGGTCGGAGCTAGTTGTCTTAAGTGTATTGAGAGGGACCTCTAATCATGGTTATAACTTTATAACACAACAATTAATAACCCACAACTAACGCTCTTTAACAGGGCAAAACACCACGACACAACAGTTTATGACACATAAACAATTTGTAACACTAATAATTGTACATTTATAAAATTACACCGCCGAACGGCATGCTGGGTACAGCTCGCTAGCTAGCCCGCTAGCACAACAGTCTGTTAACAGACGGGAGAGGCTCCGTCGCTACAGTAACGTTACATTAAAGAACAGAAGAGAGCGATGCAGGATGAACAAAGAGAGACCGGAGATGCACCGATAGAGTCTGTGCCCAAGAGAGGAGCTGTGCCGTCGGATTCGAGGTCGTCAACCAGTAACGTTAGCGCAAGTGAAACAGTGAAGCCAAAGGGTCACACATCGCTTGAAGAGGCATTAGCTCGAGGCAGCATATGACAAGAAAAGCAAGCGGTGGAGCGACATTACGAACGCAATAACGGTCCACATCTGCAAGGACATGGTCCGGCTACAGACAGTCGAGAAAGACTCAGAGCAATGATTAAAACACTGGATCCAAGGTACGTCTCACCGGGGAGACAATACTTCAGACAAACTGCTATCAAACATTAGAGGAACAAACGAGCACACCCTCTAGTAAGCAAAGCCTTTATACATGATGACATTAAAATGTTTTTATATTCTATGTACTTCTGACAGTAAGCCATTATAAACCTATATAAAAACAGTCAAGGAAAAAAATAAATACCGTGATACAAATGTTTGGTCATACCGCCCAGCACTAGATTGCACCCTAGCTGAGTGCACATTCTCAGTGCGTTAAGAGTGTGTGTCACAAGTTGGGTCTGTACTTCTGCTGTTAGTGTGTGTGTGTGTGTGTGTGTGTGTGTGTGTGTGTGTGTGTGTGTGTGTGTGTGTGTGTGTGTGTGTGTGTGTGTGTGTGTGTGTGTGTGTGTGTGTGTGTGTGTGTGTGTGTGTGTGTGTGTGTGTGTGTGTGTGTGTGTGTGTGTGTGTGTGTGTGTGTGTGTGTGTGTGTGTGTGTGTGTGTGTGTGTGTGTGTGTGTGTGTGTGTGTGTGTGTCAGACGAGCTGCAGCTTTCTGGACAAAGGTGGTATTTCAGCTGCAGGACAGCAGTGAAGGCCCAGGTATAAAATGCACGGCCCGTCACTGGTGTTATCCAACAACAAACACGTTTTGGTCTATTTCTGTATAGTAGACGAATTGTACATGTTCATTTATGTCAATTTAAGAGCCACAAAGTGTTTTGTGTTTTCATTTTCTGGCTAGACAGACCTCTGTGATCTGATGTGATACAAACAGGCTATACATCTGTCTAGAAACAGCATTTCCTGACTCTGAACCCCAGGTCCACACTGCAACCACAGCCGCTCAGCCCCGTGAGCGCTGCTTGCAAATCTTCTCCAGATTGCTCAAACATTTGATTGATGCTTAATACCCCACCAGCTGCCCTGCAACTGTGTTTGGCTTTAAAAGCCGAAAGTATTCCATTGCAACATGTGCAACACGTTTAAGTGGAAGGCGTCAGTCGGAAGAGAAAAAATGAACAAACTCAGCATTGTGAGTATACACGTGCAGTAGGAGGCAGTTAAAGTGACTGCCTTTTCTTTCCAACGCACTACCTCTACACCATCACCAACCCCAGACTTGAGTAGAAGAGGCAACGGACCGTCCCATACTACTATGCAGTTACCCTCAGTTCTATTGGGCGTTTCAGCATCTTTCAGCTCAGTGTTTTTTTTCGTTCACTCTTACTCCTGTTATGATTCCTATTTCCTGCAGCAAAACACAGCAAGTGTTTGTAGCAAATTTCATGTTTCTGTGGGAGAATCTGAAGATATTGAAAGCTAAAAACGGCTTCCCGCCTCAGACCCTATTTTGGTGGGTGAAAATGTCAACATTCCTATTTTGTGAGATATTTAAGGGCGATATTTTGTGTCGTCTCGTAAGCCTCTTTTCCACTGAACAAACCCCAGGAACTAATATAATGATGTTACACACATGTTATTTACCCAGTTAAAGAAAAACGTCTGGGCTACAACATCATGTAAGCCATTTTTACAACCAATTAAAGCTGCGAGCAGCGATGAACGGGCCCTCGCATCCTCCGGTGGGACTCCGGCCTGCGCGTTGAGAAGTTATGTGTATTGATATTATGCCACGCCCCTAAGAAGTTTATTGGTCCATATCTTGTAAACGCTAAGAGATATCAAATAGCTTTTGATAACGGATTTGGACATGTGTGTTGAATTTCAAGTCAATCGGAGATACTGGCCGAGGGGCGTCGCCGGTCCGACTTGTAGGGGGCGCTAGAGAGACATTTTTTTACACACAAATATGCTATTTATGGCATAAGAGTTTCTCCGGCAGACCTGACAGGTGTGCAAAATTGGTGAGTTTTCATGCATGGCAAGTACCCCAAAATGCTCCATTCCCAGAAAAATATAACTCGGACGGGTACAATTACAATAGGGCCTCGCCGGCCCAACGTTGTCGGTTGCTCGGGCCCTAACTAAAAGAATTACCAAATTATCATTATCATCACGCTCCGGTCGTAGCTACCAAGACAAAACTAGAAGCTAACACGGAAAACCGAGATACCAGAAAGCAAGAGAATTCGACACAGATTACGGAGATATCTTCAATTTATCTCTCCGTGAAACCATTACAGACATATGAGCCAACAAGCACCAGAACCACGAACCGCTTTATTGATAATAATCAGAAACACACCTCACCTTTTCGCTGTTTTCGTGGAGACAAAGGATAAAATCTCCGGGTATTGTTGCAAATATCTATTCTACGGATGACCTGTTTGTCATAATTCTGTTTCCGTGAGGACAGGGGTTGAATTTGAGTCCGGGCGAGCTGGGGTTAGGGATTTTACTTTCGGCATATCGGATTTTACGCTTCACGAGAGACGGCGCGGTTTTGATTCTGACTGGCTAATGATGCTGTCAATCTTTCCCACGTTTCCCCAGCTCAATTCTATAGGCTCTGACGCGTCGATAGAGGTTTGAATCACTTCATTCGCCCAATGGGCTGCTGACTTACATCTACATAGACACAGAGGAACTGGAGTCAGACGAGAAAACTCCATGGATCACAGACACAAACAGGGCTCAGAGAGGATTCAGGCTCTCAAAATGAAGCCAAACTGCTGTATTTGGATAGATTGAACACTTAGTGATAAAACAAGTGAAATATATAGTTAAATAGTATATAAAATTACAATGGAACAGCTGGTTCCAAAATGACCATTTTGGTGACCTCGCCTGACCTCTCTGTACTAAAACCTCTCTAATTTTGTTCTGCTTCACTTTATCAAAGTCAGAATTTGCAGAGAGACTGTTCACATATTGTGCTATGATTTGGGAGAGGTTTTAGACCTGCAGCTGCATCATTCCAAAGAAATAATAACAATAAATAACAATTTCTTTTCAGGCGATCCCGAAACTTTTCCATTTGAGCTGTGTGCCATCTTGATTTACTCTTAACCAGTAAAATATATACACTGATATTTATACATCTGAACAAATCTCACAAGTGTTACCTTTATTATAACATCAACATTTTTAAAATAGAACTTGTAGTTGCAGAAATACACTCTTTTTAGTATGGGTATGCAATTTTTGAGCAGAGGCCTAAAAATAGGGCTACGGTTAAGAAAATACATTTCTGAAAAGGTTGAGTTGAGTCAAGCATCAGCCTTGTATTCTGCAGAACACTGCTGTTGTTGTTCTGCACTCTGGTTATTAATGTTTCAAAGAGTACTGTCATTCATGTTGATGATTTAATAAGTCTGTATTGTTGTTGTGTACATTGACAGGAGGATCAGTGATGTCAGTGAGGTAGGAAGGTTCCATGAGGTGATGCAGAGATTCTGTTCAGAATGTTCAGTGTTCTGGTGACATGACATCAGCATTCATCACAATCTCTGTGTCTTTAGCCATAACCAAACAACCTTTGGATAGAGATGCACCATTATGGGAGAGAACAACTTTCCACTGAGACAAACGGATAGAGACACAGCTGCTCATCTTCAACACATGGAGGAGATCCAGATGATCCAGGACTTCACGCCTCCAGTTTGGAGAAGCAGACAGGAGTACCGGCAGGTAAGAAAAGTAATGTACTGCTGTAGATGGGGGAAACATCAAAATGTATTTTAGACACCTAAAATAAAATGAATATGCAAGTCTACACTATATTTAGGACATATTTCGGATATGGTAGCTTCTGTGGTCTGCAAGCTAAAATGTCAAGAGTGTAGAAATAGCATCTTGTATGTCAAGACATTTGTGATCTTGGAAGGAACCTGTTAAGATTTTTTTGTCGATCTTCACAATGAAGCCGACTGCAGTCAGTACACACAGACTATCAGAGCAGGTTGGTGTAGAAAAAGTAAGAGAAATCCTATTATACTGTGATTTACGGGCAATGCTGAAATACATACAGTATACACCTTGTGGTAGAATATTTCTATGTTAATCGGGAGAAGAGAGTTTTGTTCACAAATCAATAATATAGTCTTCAGAAGATTCAAAGTTGTCTTGTTCTGTTTATTCGCTTACAAGAGGGAAAAATACAACACAGCCACTCAGTCAGTGTCTGTGTTGGAAGCTTCAACATCGTACAGGAACTTCACATCATTTAAGCAAACACAGGTTCACGCCTTGAGATAAATCATAGACAGGGAGTGGATATGTTTACATCCTAGCTGTCGTTCTTATCTGGACTCATGCCAGGTACGTTCAACTAGGAACTAGTTTATGGTTTTATGGTCTGTCTCAAACTCATCACACAGACAAAGGAGACAGTGTCTCTTCACCTCTCGTTCTTGTGTGGGAGCGTGTGATCAGTTTGAAAGAAAACCAGACACCGGGCTCATAAATTGATTGACTACTTTGCAGGACTGCTGCGTTTTGTCAGTGTCTGTGCTCTTCTCTTTCAGTTGTTCATCTTTGAAACATTTCATGATACAAAATATATTTTTCCCATTACAACCTCAATCAAGGAATTACATTTATTCTCTAGGAGCAGCTGCTTAATTAGCCTTGTTGAGATCACTAATTCTCTAATTATGATTTGAATGCATTTGATAGCTTATTCTTTAATGGGGATAAATGAAGCAGTTGACCTGCTGTGGTTTTCAGAGACAGCAGGTAGGCTCTTGTGTCCCTCAGGACATGGCTGATGATGGGCCATTTCTAATGGCGGCCTATCGTGGATAATTCTTAGATTAGGACTGTACATCACTGAGTCATTTGTGGTGGGTCTGTCTTCAAAAAGGCCCTTGTGTCCAAAACATCATTACTTCAATAATTCAACTGCAGAGCTAATAATGTGTGTGCAGGAATTGACACTTTTTCTTTATGTTAACATTGGAATTCTAACCTTATTGCATTTCTTTGTAGCTTTTCTCTCCACTAACTTTGGATCGTTGCTCAATGGGAACACAGGAGCTTAAATGTCTGGGACAGCCAAGTTCACCTTCATCTTTTGATCGTCAAAGTTGACGGGTCGCCGTGTCAACCGGCCAGCATCTAACCTGGACCTTATGCAGATCCTCCAGAAACTGTCAACGGACCGGTGGAAGACTCACATCCTAAAAGCAGGTTCCGTATCAGGATCAGCATGTAGCCCAAAGGTCACACACACATTTAGGATTCAGTTGCTGACTGCTGGGAGTACGATGATAGAACTCCAGGACACATTGCACTAGTGCTGGGCGGTATAACGGTTTTAATTTCCCGTATGATATACATTTTTCACACCGTCATACCGGAGCATAGTCGAAACAACTGCTGTCACTCTTCAACAGGCAGCAAAATATATTATTCGCCACTATGAGAGCTACGGTCGGAGCTAGTTGTCTTAAGTGTATTGAGAGGGACCTCTAATCATGGTTATAACTTTATAACACAACAATTAATAACCCACAACTAACGCTCTTTAACAGGGCAAAACACCACGACACAACAGTTTATGACACATAAACAATTTGTAACACTAATAATTGTACATTTATAAAATTACACCGCCGAACGGCATGCTGGGTACAGCTCGCTAGCTAGCCCGCTAGCACATCAGTCTGTTAACAGACGGGAAAGGCTCCGTCGCTACAGTAACGTTACATTAAAGAACAGAAGAGAGCGATGCAGGATGAACAAAGAGAGACCGGAGATGCACCGATAGAGTCTGTGCCCAAGAGAGGAGCTGTGCCGTCGGATTCGAGGTCGTCAACCAGTAACGTTAGCGCAAGTGAAACAGTGAAGCCAAAGGGTCACACATCGCTTGAAGAGGCATTAGCTCGAGGCAGCATATGACAAGAAAAGCAAGCGGTGGAGCGACATTACGAACGCAATAACGGTCCACATCTGCAAGGACATGGTCCGGCTACAGACAGTCGAGAAAGACTCAGAGCAATGATTAAAACACTGGATCCAAGGTACGTCTCACCGGGGAGACAATACTTCAGACAAACTGCTATCAAACATTAGAGGAACAAACGAGCAAACCCTCTAGTAAGCAAAGCCTTTATACATGATGACATTAAAATGTTTTTATATTCTATGTACTTCTGACAGTAAGCCATTATAAACCTATATAAAAACAGTCAAGGAAAAAAATAAATACCGTGATACAAATGTTTGGTCATACCGCCCAGCACTACATTGCACCCTAGCTGAGTGCACATTCTCAGTGCGTTAAGAGTGTGTGTCACAAGTTGGGTCTGTACTTCTGCTGTTAGTGTGTGTGTGTGTGTGTGTGTGTGTGTGTGTGTGTGTGTGTGTGTGTGTGTGTGTGTGTGTGTGTGTGTGTGTGTGTGTGTGTGTGTGTGTGTGTGTGTGTGTGTGTGTGTGTGTGTGTGTGTGTGTGTGTGTGTGTGTGTGTGTGTGTGTGTGTGTGTGTGTGTGTGTGTGTGTGTGTGTGAGGAATAAAAAGTCCACGCCTACAATATAATGGTGAACAGAAGTTAGAAACAGTGTAGCCAAACACTTTCAGATGTAACTTTACTACATATTCAACTTGACAGTCTTCTTGTTTCTGCTCCGCTCTACTGCTTAACAGATATTGTAATATTAGACTAAACCACGGTAATGCCACTACTGAATGTGAACAAACAGTTGGTTTGGAATAATCTTTGGACTTGTGACACAACATTACTTCTGAATGTGATATCTGAATATAAAGCCATGGAAGTCAGAGGTAGAAGAGAAGGGA
>JAVDOI010000392.1:50000-52500 GCA_032191485.1 Leptoclinus maculatus
GTGTTCTGTTGTATTGTATATGATGGAGGAGGTTAGATCTTCCATTTAAATAAACTCCATCATTAAGGTTCTCCAGTGTGTGATGTGTGTGTTATTCCTTGATTCCCAGTTCATGAGGATAGTTTTCTTGGCGATAGTTAGGGCCACGAGGAGTAATCGGCGGTTAGTTTTGCTCAGATTTATTGTTGAGATGTCTCCTAGTAAGCACAGTGAAGGGGATAATGGGACGAGGCAGCCCAGGAAGACAGACAGTGACTCAGTTATTTCTTTCCAAAAGTGATTAACTGGTACAGTGCCAGGTGGCGTGAACATAGCTATCCGGGCTATTTTGAGTGCAATGTGGACAGATGTCTGACGTGAATCCCATTTTAAACAACAAGTCACCTTGGGCGGGTACATAAGGTGGCTGTCATCTCCAGTGGACACTATAAACTCCCAAGACAGCTTGTCCACTGATATCTGAAAGAACAGTTTGTCACCATGTTCATTGTTGGATGGACAAGATGTTGAGATTAATCTAAGAGAGAAAAGTCTTCAGCAGGTTGGGTTTGCCAAACCAACACAGGGCGTATATCTGAAAACCAATGTGTTTTTATGTCTGTATTATGTGTGCTGTGAAAATCAAACATGACATCACTTAAAAACAAAGATTTAAAAACAGAATTTGAGCTGTTGGTATCCAGGTTCCAGGTTTATTTGTTGAGTTTATTCTTCTGTTGTAGAATCAAATAGTTAACTGAGAACCTTTCATATTATATGGCCATCAAAGACAAACCAGACAATACAAGCGGTATTCCTTAATGTAGTGACAGCGTCTTTCTGCCTGTGTGGATGTGGCTGTGTGAACTCTCACGTTGTGCTGTCGAGCAGAGGACTGCAGCACAGCGGTGAGGAACCCGTTGGGAAAGGTGAAGCTGGAGAGCCAGAACAGTTTGGGGGGCTCGGCCGTCTCTGCCCAGCGCGCAAACTCACTGACCCGCAGGGAAAGATCCCTGGTCCACGCTGCCAGGGGCTTCAGTGAAGGGTACGCCTAGAGGCCATATACAGTGAGGGATGAATCAACGGTAATTACATGCTTCCAGCAGTTGGCAGCCATTCATAATGCAGGTGTGGAAGAATTGTGTGAAAACTCTCAAGTGAGGTGGGGGTCTGGAACCTTCTCCCACAGCGGTGGAACACGGGCGTCATGGATGTAGCGGAAAGTCTCCTCCAAGCTGGATGACATCACCACCAAGCCTCTGATCCCTTTCTCCAGCTCCGCCTGGGATGAACTAACACACAAACACACACTGTAGGTGTTTAGTCGTCATCTAGTCTGGATCTATTGGGATTACCGTGCATTTGGACAGAGAGGTACAAATAAACAGGCCAGGTGATTGGGCGATTGTTGCTGATTTGCATCTTTCATGCTAGTGCCTCTTTGTGTAGCAGGTTTCCCTTGAAAATGACAGGTTTTAGTTTTTACATTGAATTTAGATACACTTGTGTAAATGGTTTAACTACTGATAGACATGCCAATATGGCAAGAAACAGTGTTGGTAAATTCCTTCAGAAGGGTTTGCTCAACCTAATTCTGTAGGAATTGACAATTGCAATTCATTTGATCTGGAAAACAGGCTAATGCCTTCACAAGTCACTATCATTTGATCTCACTTTAGGTTGCCCCAACCCAGGACCGATACACACACACATTGCAAATCATATTTGGATTAATGTTTTTGGAATTAAGGGATAAATTCAGGTTAACAACCACGGCCACTTAGTCTGCTGCCACTGCTAAATGTTAGCAGCACATCCCTATTGACACGGTTAGTTTCACATGACCGTTACACACATAGAGGTACAGTGCCTACGACACACACATGGCTAGCAGAGATTCTGACAATCCAACCCAAAGACACACACACGCAGACATAGAGATCATACATGATGGTGTCCAGCAGAGAATTGTATCTCTGGATCTCTTGCAGCAGGACCACATTGATAGGGGAGAGGTTGTGCTGGAGGATGGACCTGGTGCCCTCGTAGTCAATCAATGGCGGGATTTTCTTACGGACGTCTGCCAACAGCTCTAATACCTGGAGGCACGTTGCAAACATAGAACAAAAGATGATAACTTACAAATATACTGCACACAAGTATTTGCAGTGAAGAAACTGCAGAGTGGGATCGTGGTGCTGCATACAACTGGAGGACTTATAATAGCTCTTGATAATCCTTTCTAAAATACACACATACTCCGACATCAGTCATGCTCCAACAACCAAAAGAACCTTGTTCTTTAGCACTATTACACTACCATAACATTTAAAGCATGTTTAAAGCACATAGAGAAACTACTGCCATTGTTATACAACACCCAGTTTCATGAACACATGGATAACTTTCAAAACAAAACAGTCATTTCTGTCTCGACCACTAAGTGTGAATGCAAAACGTTCCTTGTACAGGTCATTTAAACATGTTGATGTAGCACGTGAGTGTGGAAGTTCTATTGGAA
>JAVDOI010000392.1:57500-58727 GCA_032191485.1 Leptoclinus maculatus
GAGGGACATTAGTGATGCAGTGGAGAGGTCCGTGAGTAAAACTGAATACCCTGGAGGAGTTGGTGGGGCTAAAGAAAATGCAAAAAAGTAACTGCCACACACCTCTGATAACTTATCATTGCATTATCCACCAAGAAGCTCTGTGTGGAAAGGTTCTGGAACATAATATAATGACCACGGTCATGAAAACAGTGAACTTCATTCGGGCGCGTGGCCTGAATCACCGCCAGTTCCAACTGTTTCTGAAGGAGTTGGGCTCGGAGCATGGAGATGTGCCGTATCATGCACAAGTACGGTGGCTGAGTAGGAACGCGGTCCTCAAACGGTTTTTAGTTAGATGTCACATCTGTCACACATGTTCTTAGCAGCTCACAATCATTTGTTGTACCATAGTTATGTCCCTCTCAACTGTGACAAACATGCTTTGAACAGAGTTAATAACTAAAATAACTAACTCGTGTTTGATGATTTTTGTTTTTTATATTTTCTTTAAAAGTTTGATCTTTGATTTATGTTATAATAACAGAGAAATGTTCATATCATTTTACATTTATATAAATGCATTTACAATATGTTTACACTTGAATAAACAATAATTAAATGCAGAGAGAGTTGTTTAACAATATGTTAGGAGTGGTTACATTTATACAGTCTTACAGTTACATCCGGCCCTTTGAGGGCGACCATGATGCTGATGTGGCCCGGTGTGAAAATGAGTTTGACACCCCTGCTCTAAGGGGCTTTTATTTTGAAAGGGTGGGACTGGGTGGGTGACAGAGGGGGAGAGGAGACATATTCATAATGTTTGACACACAAACACAGAGGTTATTAAATGACAGGCTTCATCACAAGCATTCCAGTTAGAATTCATTATATGGGGCTTTTATTTTGAAATGGGGGGGGGAGGTTCTCTAAAAATATCTAAGACCTGAATGACTGCATGATAGAGAGAGCCAGAGAGAGAGAGACACAAAGAGAGAGAGAGAGAGAGACAAAGAGAGAGACAAAATTTTTATTTTTATTTTTATTTTTATTTTTATTTTTATTTTTATTTTTATTTTTATTTTTATTTTTATTTTTATTTTTATTTTTATTTTTATTTTTATTTTTATTTTTATTTTTATTTTTATTTTTATTTTTATTTTTATTTTTATTTTTATTTTTATTTTTATTTTTATTTTTATTTTTATTTTTATTTTTATTTTTATTTTTATTTTTATTTTTATT